>CATIWR010323885.1:0-11301 GCA_949677035.1 Omphalea diandra | reverse complement strand
GTTGATTGGTTGAAAGGCTAATACTTGATGTTGTTGGCAAGTAAAAATATTTGATAGCGTATGTGGCGATAATATTTGATGGCCTATGTGGCGATAATATTTGATAGCTTATGTGGCGATAATATTTGATAGCTTATGTGGTGATAATGTGTGGCAAGATCATTTGATAACCTATGTGGCAGTACTATAATAGCCTGTGTGGCAAGATCATTTGATAGCCTGTGTGGCAATGATGTAATAGCCTGTGTGGCAAGATCATTTGATAGCCTATGTGACAGTACTATAATAGTCTATGTGGTAAGATCATTTGATAGCCTGTGTGGCAATGATATAATAGCCTGTATGGTAAGAACATTTGATAGCCTATGTGGCAGTACTATAATAGCCTGTTTGGCAGGAACTTTTGATAGCCTGTGTGGCAATGAGATTTATAGCCTGTGTGGTAACAATATATATATATATATATATATATATATATATATATATATATATATGTATATATATATATATAGCCTATGTGGCAACTAAAAATGAAAGCCTTTGTGGTAGCAATATCTATAGCCTATGTGGCAGAAATTTATGACAACATGTGTGGTAATAACCTTTGACAGCCTAGGTGGTATTTAAGAGGAAAAACTCTTTATTTCGTACATGGATATGAAGATGAGTTATTTATGTTTAAATATTGTTACGGTATTCGAGATTGAAGTATCATTATGCATTTACTTACTGAGTATGCAAACTCACTCTTTTGTATGAAATCTTATTTCAGGAAGAGTAGACTAAAGATTGCATCCAGTATACTTTTCAAAGTCGTTGTCTAGCAGTATAATAAAGGTTGGGCCAGTATGCAGTCAGTTAGTATTTTAGTTTGATTATTCATGTATGTTTTGTTGTAAATAATTACTAAGTGGTGAACAAGAGACATAATGAAAAAAAAAAACTTAATCAGGTCTTTTAAATGACAATGGATAGACTTAGAGAGAAATTTTAAAAAAATGATTATTAATTGGGACATGACAATTTCTTCTTTGTGACATTGGCATTAAACTACATAAAGCTCCTTAACTTTTTCTATTAAAATAAGAGTGTTGTATATATGACAATTAATCCGGTCTTCCATGCTATATCTAAGCACATTGAGATAGATAATCATTTTGTTCGAGAGAAAGTAGTTGTAGGTGCCTTAATCACTTACTACATTCCTTCCTTAAAGCAAGTGGCTGCCCTTTTTACAAAGTCATTGGTAGTTATCCCTTTCATCAGCTTTAGAAACAAGCTTAGAGTCCACTCTGTTGTTCCTTTAGCTTGAGAAAGGGTGAAGAGAAACAATCGGCTCCAACAACTACTACTCCAATGACTCCTTCACCTTCACAGTCTGGGCTTTCCACAATAACCCCAACATTGACATTTGCTCCCTCTATCAATGCAACGACTTTTTCCTTGTATAATTCTAAACTAGCTCCTCACAAGAATAACAAGATCATGACCAGTATCATAAAAAAAATGTTGTCATATCATTAGAATCTAAAATAGGCTCTAATTGATTTCTATTGCAGATATAGCATATATCATATGTTGTATAGAAATATAATTTGTTCTTATATATATATATATATATATATATATATATATATATATATATATATATATATAATATGGCAATATCATTATCTAAACCTAAAGGCTTCAACAATATATATTTATTTAGCCTTATGTTATTTTATTCTTCTTTATTTGAGTAAAACTCATTAGATTGAATTTACTATCGAGATGGAACAATAACATAGCATAAAATACTACATAATAAAATTTCAAATTAGCTAATTCTCTTATAAAATTAGTACTAAACCAATCCAAAAATTTTAAAAGCGTCCATAAAATATCTATGAAAAAAACCTCAAAGGCAAAAGAATTATACCTTTTATTAGCAATGCTTTTAGTTGGTGTAGGTCCTTTACTACCAAATCTAAAGCCAAGGAAGAATAAGATAAAGATAAAAGTCCTCCAAAGCAAGAAATCAAAAAAAACTAGTCCAATATTTTGAAGAATCATATTTAAAACAAAAATTTATCTATTTAGTCGTATCGTGCCACTCATCCAAAACAAATTAAATCTACACTTATAATGATAAAACCAATAAAAAAAATAAGGGAGAAAAATAAGTCTTTACTTGCAACACTATTGATTTCTTTTTTGAGAAAGTAATTTATCCTTTATGCATTTCCATGAATTCAACAATTTGCTTCTTTAGCCACAGAACAAATTGTGGCTAAAAATTAAAAAAATCATGACTATATATATTACCATGTTATAGATTTTAGTTATGATACAATAAGTCTCTAATAAAAAACTTGATGTTCTTGCAAACACACACACATATATATATAGGCAAAAATGTTCATACTAGAGCTACAAATCTAACAAATTAATGACTAAAAATTATGTTTACTCACTATGGCTATTACATAGTGACTAATATTTTATACTTTAGCTACAAAGATAATAGTTTATAACTAAATATTAAAATTATTAGCCAATAGAATATTAGATGTATAGTAAGATTAAGCAACTTATTACTTCAAATTAAAAGTTACTGTAGCAACTAGGTTGAACTTTTAGTCACACAAAAAATAAATTTATATCTAATTGCCCATATTATTTAATACTGATAATGAAAATTTGTGGTAAAATTAACAATTTTTAGCTTCAACTTTTAGTTTGTGGGAAGTATCAACTTTTAATTTTTAATATTTAGTCACAAGAGATATTGGATTTATAATTAATTACTTATCTATTTATGATAAATAAAAAAATTAGAAAGAAATCACAATAAAATACAAAAAATTTGATTGCAATAAATGTTAAGAATAAACTTAAGCATATTGCAAATTATCATGAAAACAAAATATAAATTCTTCACAATATTTTGAAAATAGAAAATTTTAAAGTTCCTACTTACAAGTTTTTTTGCATGAAATATAAAAGAAAAAATTGAAATACTTATGTGTCATAATATGTCTTCTTATACATTTAAATATTCATAACATGTATATATATATATATATACACACACACACACACACACACACACATACTTGTTTAAGGATATATTTTTTATGGTTATTTAAATATACTAAAAAAAGAAAGGAACCAATGGAAACATTAAATTGCAACTTACTATTCAAGCGGTAGAGACTTGGTTATTTATTGAACTATGCTGAGCTCGGCTAGTAAATATTATTTTAAATTTTTCTTTGCACTGTCTATTCATCTCTGTAATTTTTTCATTTAATTTTTGATTCACTCAACTTATTCATTTGCTTCTTTTCTCATCAACTCCACTTGCTCACTTGTTTCTTTTATTACTGCTTCTACTTATTTTGTAAGTTCAAACTTTGTTGTTCTTACTCCAAAAATATTTTATTATACTTTTTCCAGATCCATAAACTCTTAGGTAACTTTTTTTTTTTTTTTTGCCTAAGCACCTTATGAAATATTTGATCATCACTCATCGTTATTTGTCATTCTTCTCATTATTTTTTTAATTGATCAAGTTGAGCCTATCATTATTATTATTAATTAGTTAGATTAGATCATTCATATAATTATAGATTTTTTTTTTAAAAAAAATAAAAGTAAAGCTTATAATGATATTTTTAAAAGAAGGATCAACTTATTTTCCTCTATTTCTCTTACTCGATTCAACCTAAACATCAAGACAAGAAGTCCCTTTTCCATTTCTTTTTTTTCTATCCATTCAAATAATAAAGTTTCTTATATTAACTTTCTAGCATATAAGCCACAAAATATCCATAAAGTGAACACTTAAATCACCTAGATCATTAAAAGATTCCCAATCAACAATGCAAAAAAAATGTAAATTTTACAAACATAAAACATAACTTCTAAATATATTTGAATATGAAAGAAAGAAACAAAATAAACTTTTTGAGAAATGGAATCCAAGTATCCATAATTGATGTACAAGTTCTACAAAATTATATGTAATTTGACTTATTCTATTGTAGGACTTTGACTGACTTATTCTATTGTTGGACTTTGACTAACTTATTCTAAATTAAATTATATGATATTATTACTTAGAAAATAGTAGTAATGGTTTACAAATAAAAATATTTTCAACGGTAAAATTTAATCAATTAGATAGATTTTAAAGAAGAAAACAAAATTATATATATACATGTGTAAAGTAGTGCATATTACTATAAAATGTAAGACATGCATGTACATCTAATGAAATCAACAAGTAAAGATATATCATATTCATTAAATATAGAGTAGTAATGTACTAATTTTTGAACTAATTAGAAGTTTTTCAAACATGTAGTAAACATAATTTCCCCCTTGTTGTAGTTGTTGTGAAGAACATTTTCATTGACAAATCATGGAATTCATGCCTAAAAATACATATGCATAAAGGTTGATTCTTCATACATACTCAATCCAACACGTATTTAATGTACATATATGTTAACTAATGTTCAAGGCTAGTGACCATAAACTTGTTCATATCTAGATATATGTACATGATAGAAGGAGAGAGAGAGTTGAAATTCAGTTGACGACCTGTGGTTTATGTGTTTATATGTAAAACTCTATGCACAAAAGTATCCAAACCCTATGCTTCAGTATCTGAAAAACATAATTACGACTTGGTGAGTCACGACTCAATGAATAAAAAAAATAATCAAATTCTTATGGCACAACCAACAACAAATATCATCAGGATACATTACAAGTATAAGAATTAACAATGCAAGTGCAAATGTAATAGATGGAATTTTGTTATGACCTTGTAAGGCAAACACTGCTCCTGAGTATTCATGTGATTCAAGAGTATTTGATTTTATTGGCTAGTATATAACATGTGAATCATTTGATCAATAACATGTGCCAATAGGACATATTGGTCCCTTTTCAAAATGATTTGCAAGTGTTTGACAAGCCAGTCATAACATCCTTTTAGTTTCATATGCAAGTGTTCATTCACAATGGTATATCAAGTAATCATTAAGATAATATAATTCTCACTTGACTTGTATTCACATGTAAAATGTAACAATTCAATCACATATACATGTAATAGAACATAATTATATCATAAAATTATCACACATACACATTAGAATCTAATTATGGTTTTTACTTACCTTTTAATGTGACCAACCTTTATGGTAGGTTTGGTTCTCTCTTTAGGGCTTCCTCAAAGCATTGAGATCCTAATATTTGATACATACTTGGTTATAAGTATGTCAAAATGATTATGAATGTTTGTTATGCAACTATGGCATAATCCATGCAAGTGGACCTAGTGTTTATGCATATTTTCCTTATATGGTAGCCTAAACTTGCTACACTCTCATAGTAATAACTCTAGATATAATTATCCAAGTGACTTGATTCCTTCTTTCAAATAAACTAGACATGTAATGATATAAAATATTCAAATTTGAGGTCAATATAAGACATATACAAAATGTAGTGAATTTTTGAATTTTGCCCTGTTGCAATGTCATCTCAGTCTGAGTAGGTCTTACATTCTTATGTATATCTCAAATTGTACAAATCAATTGAAAAATGGATTTACCAAAAGTTACAAAACACATAAAGGAACATTTTTCATGTTTTACTCATTGTCTAATTCAGCCTACAAATTCACCACAATAAATGACTAATCTCAAGGTGAGCAAGTTTTCAACATATTGACAATCAGTCATGATGAAGGGGCAATATCTCAAAAACCAATATAAATTTGGCAATAATATTTTATAAGAATGTTGAACAGACATTCATATACAACTTTTAAGTTTTTTACATCATCAAATTCAGATTCTATTGCCATCAAATTCTTGGAAAACTAAATTAAAAGACTGATGAGGTTTCATCGGGTTCAGGGTCAGTCAAAATCAATGAACCATATCTCTTTCCACACAACAAATTAAGAAAAACTGATCTACAGGTATTTAGAGGGGATATAAAACTATAAATTTTATGTTGTGAACTTTGTACAAATCAACACATAAGGTCATCAAAATATATGCAAATAAAAAGACTGATGAGATTTCGACTGGTTGTGAACCACCCCTAATGAAGGAGCCATATCTCCTCACACACATCAAATTAAGAAAAACTATTTTATATGTGGCAAAAAGCTACAACTTTCATATTTTACACTTTCCCTAATTATTCTTCTAAGGTTATGACATCTTGGGGAAAAAATCTGCTCTAACAACCAAACCAAAATAATCAGCTCTTGTTTCTTTTGAGCTTTAACCTTCATACATGAGTTCTGCCTCAAATTACTCCATAATTCTTCCTAATCATGTCTGTTTAACATGTTATGAGGAAGGAATTTCATGTTGGAAGAAGATAAAATCACTTACCTCTTTTGCTAAAACTAGAGAAGCGTAGGGTTTCCTCGAAGCTAGCTCACTTTTCTCCCTCTCATTCTTCTTCTTCTTCTTCCTCCTCCTTTCTTCCTTTCTTTCTTTTTATTTTTTGCACTCCCTCATGTTTTTAGCTCTCCAATATGATCCTAAAATATGAAAATTTTAATTTGTATACCTACCCTAATAAGACAATATCATGGTGTCTCACTACCATTGGTTAGAAATTCAATATTCCTCTTTTAGTCCATCTTTTTCACTCTTTCGTCACCCTCAATCCATCTCCTAATCCTTATATGCTCCTTATACTTTTAAATAAGCTATAAAACACCATTATTTATAATGATATATCATGCACACAACATAAGATAATTTGCCATGCAACTATACAAATATTACATATATGTTCAAGTGTCCCAAATGCAATTGTGCAAGTGTCATCGTCGTGCTTATCTAATTAACATATCTAAACAATCATTTATCTAATGCATATGTTCATGTGGGATTTTGAATCATTTATGCAGTGAATATGTTCATGTAATAATGCCAATGAATGAGAATATGGATGTTGCAGTTGTTCCATTTGGGGTTAGTTGTTTGTGCATGAATTTTTGGTGTCTAATGTCATGACACAGATAATTAATAATAAATGAACTTTAGGTTATCTTTAAATCTTGGTAGCTAGCTAGTTTTTCCATAAGTATAAATAGGGGGAAAAAAAAAACAGCTTCAAAGTTCATAAATAATAAAGGGATCAATTTGAACAATAATAAGACAAACTAAAATTAATAAATAAATATATGCCAATAGTAAGACAAACTAAAACTCTTTAATTGATTAAATTAAAAAACAAGATTATCATATAATTAAGCAATATTATTTGATTATATAATTTATAATTAACATTTGAACAATCAAAATTATCAATATGAACTCCTTACTTTATTGATTTCCATAGTTCAATAGGCAACAATAAATAATAGCAATGCTAATGAAGGGGAGGTAGAAGATTTATGTAAATCTCTTCAGCCCTAATTAAGATTTGGGGTTCAAGAAACTTTGCATACTAGACAAATAGATATGAAGGAGCATTTCTAAATACCCAAAGCTAGATTAAAATTTGCTTAGTAAGAATGAAGCATAACAGCTCTTAACTAGAATAATATGGAAAAAAAAAAAGATTTGAATGCTTACCATTTGGTTTATTTTAGTTAAAAGAGGAGTGAAAGATACCTTCTCTATATTGCCTTTTCTTTATCTTCTCCTTGCTATAGTGACATGTTGTGTAATTTAAATTGCATTGTTATTATATTCTTCAAGTATAAGGGAAATTATAACAAGGAGAAGGTAAAATATATTTTAAATTTGCATTTGAAGAATATAACAATAATGTCATTTAAATCATGTCATATATCACCATAACAAGGAGAAGGCAAAGAGAAGGTAATATAGAGAAAGTATCCAACACTTCTCTTCGTTGTTATATATGAAGGCATGGATCATTCATGATTATTTTGCTCATTTTTCACACTTCTCTCCTACAAAATAATAAAAATATAACTTAGCTATTTCATAAATATCAATCATATATATTAAAATAAATAAATCAACTAAAATTTTACTAGCCTAAAAAGTTTTATCACTCTAAAAATAAACCAAATACTTCCAATCATTTATATTGACATTCTTAGGTTTGTTCTTTATGCGATTTTGATAACCTGTTTTGTATCAAAATATTTTTTTTCTTCATCTTGTGTCTCCAATATCGATATAAAACATTCATATGACTTATAATTGCTTCCTTTCTCCCATTCATAATCTCAAATGTGAGATTTTTCTAAAATAAATATTCAAGATAAAATTTTAAAAAAAATCAAAACTTGAGTTAAAAATAGAAAAGAACTACATATATAGGTAAATTGCAAGAAAATAAATAAGGATCATGTAAATAAACTATGAAAATTATATTTCATTTTTTTTTTTAACTTACCAACACAATGCTCTATATATGTTCAATAGAATCTTCTCCAATTTCTTTCCATTCCTTAACTTGCAAAGGGAACATGATTTGTTACAAATAGTTTGTCCTAAGAACTAAGCAAAATCTACGGAATTATCACCAATGAGTTGATGGTCATCATTGAATTCTACTAAAAGCTTTTGTACACTTTCTAATGCAATAAGTCTCATAAAATGTGTAGACCCTATTGTCTTTCCTTTCACAACATTCGGAGCTATTAATTTAAAACAAAAGAAATGGTCATCATTAAATAGTAAACTATATAATGGGATTACCGAATTAGAAAAGGCAAACATGTCTCATTGTTCCCATCTTCATGCTTCTCGACATTCTCATCACCCATTATTCTTGAATCATTATTTTTGAAATCCTCATGGGTATTATTAGGGTAAATATCACATTTACCAATAGAGTATATATGTAATAGGTTGTGAATGGAACTTTACATAACTATCAAACATTTTCTTCACATCTCCATCATCATGATCTGATACATTGCATCGAATTCATTGAGAGTACTTGATGGATTTAGGTAATAAAATTTGTCACCTCTCAAAATGTCAAATCCAAATTCTTCTTTTAGAAAGGCTAATACATCAAAATATGCAACATAGACAATATTAATATTGTCCACCATCACTTTTTCATTTCATACACTTTACCATGTAAAAATTTAAAGTAACGTCTATAATGGCACCTAAATGTTTTCGATATTCAAATTGTCCATAGTTCCTCTTGCAACAAATAAAGCTAGTTAAGGTAATAATATGATAATAAAATTTAAAATAGAAAAGTTCAAAGAAATTCTAATTAAATTGTAACATAGGCTTATCAAAAAATATAATATCTAAAACATTGTACTTACTGAGAAAATTAAAAATTCTTCTCTATTGTATGGGAGATCGATTACCAAAATCATTCGTACTATTTATGAGTCAAGATTCTGTAACAAGAGGTTGTGAATGAGGAGTAACTTCAAGTTCTTGTGAAACTTCTTTTGTGACATTTTTCTCCTTGTTATTATCCTTTACTTTCCAAACCTCCAAACCTAGGCATATATGTATTACTAAAACCAAATAAAGAAAAGCAAAGTGAACAAAATCATACAATATTCAAATACTCAAAAAATTATTGCATAAAAAAATTGAGTGATAGATGTTAACTTCTATATCAGTGACAGTGGAATTTTCATTTCTACTATAGATATTAGTGGCACGACCAACTGATCTTAGTTATATTGTTACTTCAAATGGAAAAATTCTCTGTTGTTTGTCGCATGTTTATCTTCAACGTTTGAGATGGAGGAATTTGGCGTAGTCATAGATTTAATATATTCTTGCATTTGAAATTGTCATTGTAAAAATCTTCAAAATGGTCTACTGTTTTCCTCAATAACTTCGGTTTAGAAAAGGAAAAACACTGACAATAAAAGAACATAATACTTAATATAGTCAACATGTTTTTTAAAATTATTGTTAGCAATTTTCATTTTCTATAATTTTTTTTTATTGGAACCACTCTGTTTTAGTTCGACACGAAACTAGGACTGCATAGAAATCAGAATTGAAACAGTAATTATAATGATTCCAAAACCTAACTAAACTAAGGATCCAGTTACTAAAACTAAGATTTTCCTCAACCGTGTAAGATCTAGGAAGGAGTCCCCAAAAGAGTAAGCAACAGAAATAAGACATAGCTATGAATAGAACCTACAAGATCTAATCACTAGTCCTTGGATGCCTAACCGAAGAAAACCATGTCATACTAAATTGGATTAACCTATAGTTTCATCATTAATGTTCCATATAAGTTTGATTTCATTACTTTCTCTGCCAAAATGTGCTACCTATTATGGTTAGTAACATGGGGCAGAATTCCAGATTCATAACACATTATAAGTTATTCACATTAGTGCAAGCCTCGCACCTCTAAAGGGATCAAGTTCATTATTCATACCATAGGCTATGTGGATATCATCCCACAACTAATGAGCTAATGACTTCATACAAATTAGATCTTGATGAGTTTCCTAATAGCCTTAGACAGACAACTTGGAAAATAAGGTATTTTTTAAACATCAAAGCATAAATGATTTTAGACAGGCACTTGTTTATTAAGTGAAGTAACTAAGAACTCAAGAATAATTATTTTGTTCTTGTTTCATTTGGTTAATGAAGTCTTAACCTGTAACTTAAATAGTCTGTTTATGACTTGTAAATGATTTAATAAACTTTCTTGAAGGCTTTATTTTGTCCTCCCCATTGGTGTCTATTTTGCCTTTCCTATGTAATTTTAATAAAAGTAAATTATTCCTATACGTTGATGGTTATTTCTCTCTCTATATCAACATAGACGCTTTTTTTTATTTTTTTATTTTTGCATTTGTATCAGTTTGGAATCCAAATTTGTTTAGATTTTCTAAAGGAACAATTTATTTATGGTAATAGATTGGTTTGTTAGCAAAACTGATATGATTCTTTAATATCTGAAGTTTATAGAACAGCTCATTTGAAATGATAGCTAAAATAGGATACATTATGATATTAAATGATGTTTCATACTTTGCTGGGCTTTTTTATTTTTCACTGGAATTTGAATTACGTTTTAGAAAGTTTCAGGTTCTAAAAATCAATTAAAATGAATCACAATTGAATAAAGGATGATAAAAAAACAAGTTAAAAAAAAGTAGTAAAGAGAATTCAAAAAAAACAAAAAACCTAGCAATTAGAGTAATTAACATACCTGAAGTGGCTTTGATAGGCTAAAAGGGGCTCTAAAGATAATTTGTAATAGGGAGGGAATCAATGCTATTTTCTTTTGGATACCTGAAGCGACCTTGATTGAATTCTTAAAAAGTAATATATATATATA
>CATIWR010323847.1:0-14057 GCA_949677035.1 Omphalea diandra | reverse complement strand
AAAATGCTGGTGTAAAAGAGTTGGACTGAGATAAGGGTGATTGGTTTTGATTTTTGAGATAAGTAAGTATTGTGGATAAATTTTGTGGGATGTGATGAAGAGGTGATGAAAATGGGTTTGGTGGTTAGTTGTGTTTGTTTTGTTGTCAAGATGACACAAGTTGTGGATAAGGGAATATTATTTCAAAAAATTGTACATGTTTGTATTATGTCAAAAAATTGTACATGTTTGGAGGTGTAAAAACTTTATGTGTAATAGGGTCATAACATTTAAAACCTTTATATGCATTTGGATATCCTAAGAATATGCAAGGGACAGATCTTGGGCTCAATTTGTTTCTTGATTGAAAGGTGAGATTGGGATAACAGAGAGAGCCAAAACTTAATGTTGCTGTAATCTGGACTTTGATTGTGTAACAATTCATATGGACAATAATATGACAAGGTTTGATTGGGGAGAAGGTTGAGAAGATGAAAGGCAGTTTTCAAAGCTTCAACCTAAAACTGAGATGGTAAACAGGCCTACAAAAGCAAAGTTCATATTTATGATTGTACGGTGCATGCGTTCTGCTGTGGTGTATAGGGGCATGAGAATTGTAGCCTTATTCCCATAGAATTGAGAAAAGACTGAAATTTATTATTGGTGTATTCACCACCTCCATCACATTGCAAGATTTTGATGTTAAAACCAAACTGATTTTTGACAAAGGAATGAAAAGTAACAAAAACATCATGAACTTGAGATTTATGTTGAAAAGGAAAAACCCACACATAGCATGTAAAATCATCGAAAAATAGTACATAATAACGCAAGCCAGAGAATGACACAATTGGAGAAGACCATAGATCGGAATGAATCAATTGAAAAGGAGCAATAGCTCGAAGATGATTATGAACAAAAGGCATTCTAATTGTCTTGCCAATATTGCAAGCATTACAAGGTGCAGAATTAAAACTATCAAAAACACTATAAAGTTTATGTTGTTTAAGAAATTGAGAAACAACTTGAGGCCCAAGATGACCGATTCGACGATGCCAGATCTCGAAAGGTACTCAAGCAGCAACAAAAGATTTATTCTGAATTATAGGAACAACATTGGAGACGTTGGACACTGAAGGGAAAAAGCAGAAAGGATTGGGATTACTGCACTTGAGAAGAGGTGTCCTACTCTGCAGGTCCTTAACACAAAAACCATCAGGATTAAATTCAATGGAACAAGAATTATCAATAGTAAACTTTTTAACAGATAATAGATTGGATTTAATAGCAAGAACAACCAAAACATGTTTCAAAACCAAGGATTTTGAAGGTGTGTTAATGTGCGAATGACCAATAACAAAAATAAAGTGATGATTGTCATCCGCAAACATAAATGTTTCCTTACCTTGGTATGGAGTAGAGTTTGCAAGAGTATTTGGAGTTGATGCCATATGAGCATTTGATCCTGTATCAAGCATCCATGGCGTTGGAGAAGTTTCTGGAATATGCATAGCATTAAATGCCCTTGTGGGTGGTCGAGGAAAATAAAGGCAATCATGAACACCACTATTATATGCGAAACAAACCTGACACTGAACTTGTTGGGAAGATGATGTATTAAAGAGATGTGGAAGAGGTCCAAGAATGCTTGAGTTGGTAGGATAATAAGGTGTGGAAGGGCGGTAGGAATAATGTCCTTTATTATTATTACATGGTCGACCACGATCTCACCCCCTGATTTGATTTTGAAAGTGATAGGATAGGTTGAAATTAGTGTTGGGGACATATGGAGGGCGACTTCAAACTTATGATGGAGAAGACCGATAGGTAGCAACAAAAGTAGCATTTGTGTCAACAGGTGGGCTTTGGATTCTTTTGGTTTTGGCTAGGCGATTTCATGGAGATAGTGGTGGGTACGAGTTTTGATGAAGGATGGAAGGGGATTTTGGGTGCTTAAATTGACAACAATGCTTTCATATTCAGAGGGTAGGCCTTCAAGGATTTGTAAAACAAGATCAGGTTCTATGAGGTTATGCCCAATGGAACAAAGAGAATCAAATATGGTTTTTAATTTTTGAATATACTCATCAATGGTAAGATCACCCTTTATGGTGTTAGAGAATTCTGATTTTAATTGGAGAAGTCGTGAAGATGTTTGATCCTTAAACATTTGTTCAATCGACAACCATACTTCACTTGTCGTCATAGTGGCCCCGGGTTGTAAAAGATTATGAACGATATCAGAGGAAATTGTTGCATGAATCCAGGAGAGGACAAGGGAATTTGCTTCCATATGGCAAAGACAAAATTTGGGGTTAAGGTGCCATTTGAATTTGTACTTTTTGCAGGAGGATAAATACTAGATTCATCAATATGATCATAGACATCTTGCCCAGTGAAGACAAGGATGAACATTGATTTTCATAAGAGATAATTTGTAAAGGTAAGGACCTCACTGACATAGTTGCGAATATTTGAGTGTTGAAAAGATGGATGAATGCCAGTAGAAACAAAAGAAAGAAGAGAATCAGTAGACTAAGAGGAAAGTGAAGAATCAGTAGACATGTTGATGAGATTTAAGAGATGAGATAAAAAAAAAAAAAAATAGAGACGAGGGAGAAACTAGAAAAACAAAATATTGTAATAGAAAGAGGAGAAGAGGACTGATAGGCTTTGATATCATGTATAACATTAATGGATGAATAAACTCAGAATTGGTGTTTGTATTTCATTAAAGTTCTGTATATATGCATATGATTTACAGTAGGTAAATACTCTAATAGTTACTGTACAAGATTAGCCCAAAATAACAAATAAAACATATAATGTTTATCTAATAAGATCATGTTTATCTAATAATAGCCCACATCATGAAACCAATTCTGGTCCAAATAACATCATATGGTTGAACATGTCATTCATGAATCAGACAACTCCACCAATTCATAAGAGAAAAAGTAGGTAATGATACTGCAATATTGATGCAAACCACACAAGTGAAATTATAGGACATTGAAGAAAAACGTGTTCAACAGTTTCTGCACTCTTCTAATAGAAAGGGCATAAGCCGTGAATATCAATACCCCTAATTTTAATTCTGCTGGTACTTTATTTCGTAAAGCTTTCCATAAAACACCTTGATAAATTTCCAAAATGCAGGATCATTTCTACTAGGGCAGTCAGATATTGATTGAAATTTCGGATTAAATACTAACGTTACTTAATTATGAATATGCCAAATTTACTATAAATCCATATCCACCTATCGGGAAGTTGAGGATTTCCAATGGGAGTGATTCTAGTAGCTTAGAGTTCAGCAGAAGTCAACCATTGAGATATAGTAGAACAATCCCATTCTCCATTTTTAATGATATCTGCTGCCTTATGAGGTCTTGCGGAAATTAATTTAAATGATGGCAAAGGGGGAACTCAAGGCTGATCCCACAAATAGGTGGATTGTCCATTGTTAATTTGTCTAATAGCAGCTTTCTCGAGAATAGGTCTGGCAGCCAACGCCATGATGCTCTATATCCCAATTTGGATTCTGAGGAAAATAAAGAGATTTAATAATTTGTGCCCAGAGTGAACGTGGGTTAGAAATTAACTTCCAATCTTGTTTGGCTAACAGTGCCAAATTAAATTCCTAAGTGCTCCTAAACCCCATCCCACGTAGGCCCTTCCCAACTAGGGGTGCCCATTGGTTCGGTTCGGTCGGTTTTGGAGATTTCTGTGAACCGAACCGAGTTGATTGATTTTCTAACCGAACAGAAACCGAAAAATTATTAAAACTGATATTAACTGAACCGATTTAATCAAAAAATATATATAAAACCGAACCGAACTAAAAAATCATAAAAACCTTATAAGTTTTGATTAATTCGGTTTTCAGTGTATAAAACGGAACCGACCGAAAAACTGAAATTTTATATTTTCATTAATCGAATCGAACCGAACCGAACTAATGACTATGTATAAACCGAACCGAAAAAACTAAATAGTGTCGATTCGGTTCGGTGAGCCAGTTTTCTCGGAAATTTGCACACCCCTATTCCCAACTATCTAAGTTAATTTTCCTCGCATCCAGATTTTGATATCTTCAGAATGCAAGTAATTTAATGGCAAATGGTTTTAGGCAACAGAAAGCAAGAGAGGGTATAAGTGGGCATGGAAGTGGCTGCTAATTGCTTATAAAAAAATATGAGAAAAAAAAAACAATTCATTAATATTTCTTTTTAATTCAATTTCCATACGGTCGAAACCATTAATAATTAACTAAAATTTTTTATTAAATACACTGCTTTTGTTTGGAAGTCAATTTTATAATCAACTTTGGATTTGAGTCATCATTTAAAAAAAATAAAATAAAGCTGGACAGGACAGTCAATCAGTCTTCCATTCTCACCTCCCTTTGGCCCACACCTATCCCTCTTTTCTTCCGGCCTTGAGTAAAAAGCAAAATAAATGAAGAAAGATAGCCCCCTCTTATCGCTCATCACTTAACGCCTCAATTGGTCAATTACGCGTTTGTATCAATCCTAAAGTAATCCTTCATTTTATATACTTTGCTGTGAAATAAATATAATATTTTATCTATTAAATTCATCTAATAAATTTATAAGTGAATAGAAAGTAAAAAATTGTACTGAAAAATCACACTATAATTGATTTCCAGAAAATATTGGAGGGATCACAAGTGGTCTCACTTAAAATCCAACTTCCTTAGACAGAATCACCCTAATAGTAATTTAACAACACAATATATCACTACAATTATATCCTATAAAATAGTTATTGAAAAATAAAGACAAAAAAAAATAAGAACACTTGAATTTAATGAAATTCGATCAATTATGCCTACGTTCTCGAACACTATCAAAATTATATTTCACTAAGAAAAATACTACAAAGTGAAATATTACAAAAAAGAGAGAAATATTAAAAATTACCTAAGAGATGAGTAGACAATTTTAGGATTATCAAACTGAAGGAATTAAAATTCTATTTATAACAAAAAAAAAAAAAAAACTTCTTTTCCCTTTGTTATTTTTTCGATGTGAGATATCAAAATGAGCTAACATAGTCAACAAATCTCCACCCTATCGAATTCAACATTTTTAATCTCTCCTCAAACAACCTTTAATAGTGTCTCCAAATTCAACATCAAACTTTCTTTTCCAGCAACCTTGAACCCTTCTGACTGAGCTATGTAGATTTCTTCTTCTAAGTTTCCATGCAAAAATGAAGTTTTTACATCCAATTAAACTAGTTCTAAATCCAATTGAGCTACCAAAGTCAACAAAATTCTAATGGAGGAATACTTCACAACTTGAGAAAATACTTCATTATAATCAATTCCCTCCATCTGAGAGTAGCATTTAGCCACCAATCTTGCTTTGTAGTAAACATCATCTTGGCTAGGAAATTCATCTTTCTTTGCAAAAATCCATTTGCACCCAATTGCTTTTTTTCCCTTTGGGAGACTAGCAAGTTCCTAAGTTTGATTCTTATGAAGCGATTGTATTTCTTCATACATGACAATCCTCCATGTTTCTTCTTCTGAACTTTGGACTGTTTTCAGTAAAAGTGGTAGGAATGTCATCAGCTACAACTGGAGATGCATGAGGCATTATATCAACATAGTGACCAGACAATCCTGTCGTCTTCTTATAAGTCACCATATCAACAAAGCGGCCAGACATTCTATGCACCCTCTCTGGCCTTCTAGATGTACTTGGTTCAAGTTGTTGAGGAAGTCCTTGAACTCCTTCTTCTTGAGAATCTCCTTCTACCGTAGGATGAGTCTCAACACCTTTTTTATCTGTTGGGATTACTATTCTTTCAAACTCCACCTGCTTGGGAGTATCATCTAACTGCTCAACATTCACCTTTTTCAACATGGTAGATTCATCAAAGGTGACATCTCTGCTAAAAACTATTTTTTTTTGTCTCTGGACACCGTAGATGATAGTCTTTTATGCCAGAGGTGATCCCTATGAACAATGTTTTCTTTGCTCTTAGATCCAATTTTGACTCCTTAACATGGTAGTATGTAATGGAACCAAATACATGTAAGAGATCATAATCTATAACAGGCTTTCCAAATCATTTCTCTAATGGCGTCTTATCATCAATAGCAGTAGATGGTAGGCAATTGATGAGGTGGAATGCATATGTTATAGCCTCAGCCCAAAATTCTTTACCCAACCCAGCGTTGGATAACATACATCAAACTTTCTCCAGTAATGTTCGATTCATGCGTTCTGCCACATTTTGTTGTGGTGTAGATCTAACAGTGAAGTGTCTGACAATGTCTTCATTTTCATAAATTTCTCAAATGGATCGCCTCTATATTCTCTACCATTGTCTGTTCGGAGACGTTTGATTCTTTTGTCTGTCTGAGTTTCCATCATCTTTTTCCATTTTAGGAAAACTCCTAACACTTAATCCTTTATTTTCATTATGTACACCCATACTCTCCAAGAGAAATTATCAACAAAGGTCACATAATAGTGTTTCCCTCCCAAAGAACTAGTTTTGGAGGGATTCCAAACATCAGAGTGAACATAATCTAAGATACCTTCAGTATTATGGATTGTTGTCCCAAATTTGACCATTGTTGCTTTCCTTTGATGCAATGCTCACAAAAGTCCAATTTGCAAGTTTGCACTCCTTCCAATAATCCTTGTTTAACAAGCAAATTCAAGGATTTTTCTCCAGCATGCCCCAAGCGCATATGTCATAGCTTGGTTGCTTCTGACTCTCGATCATCTATAGAAATTGTTGTTGTTATTGTCCTTGTAACTGTACTACCCAAATAGTAATACAAATTGTTGTTCTTTCAAATTCCCTTCAATATCACGCTTGCACCAGAGATAATCTTCATCACTCCATTTTTCACTTTCACCTGGAACCCTTTTAAGTCTAGGATCCCGACAGAGATGAGATTTTTGCTCGATTCTAGCACATAACGAACATCTATTAAGGTGATGATTGATTCATCCGCATTTCTTAAGCGAATCGAACCAATCTCATATGTTGTCAAATGGATGTTATTTGTTGTGTAGACAATTCCACTATTTTAAAATTCTTTAAAATCAAAGAACCATTCCTTGTTGGGACACATATGATAGCTACATATTGAATATAGTAACTATACATCATAAAAATCATTTGATGATGTAGCAAGTGAGTAATCTAACATTGCATCATCAATCTCAACAACACTTAATTCTGCTACAACTTTTCCTTTATCGAGATTGTCTTTATTTCTCAGTTTTGGACAATCCTTCTTCCAATACCCCTTTTCTCAACAAAAGACACACTCATCTTTGTGCAACTTGGGTCTTGACTTGGATCTCCCCTTGTTTCTCCTACTTTGATTCTGCGAATGACCTCTAATTACCAAAGCTTTTGTATCTCTGCTGTAACTGAACTTCTTGTCCTTCTTCCTTAGTTTATAATTGTATAAGGCAACACATACTTATTTAAGAGATACAACAGCCTTCTCGTCAAGTAGAGTAGTTTCAAGAAACTTAAACTTCTCGGGAAGTGATCCTAGCAACATCAGAGCTAGATAATCATCTTTAAATGTCTCATCTACATTCACCAGATCAGTAATCAACTGATTAAAACTGGTAACGTGATCTTTCATTGTGGTACCAGGTACATAAGTAAAGTGAAACAATCTCTTCTTCATGTGAGGCTTATTCTGATTGTTTTTCTTCAGAAATTTTTCTTCTAGTGTCTTCCATAAATTACTTGCAGAGGTTTCTTTCGAGAATGTATACCTTTGCTCTCTAGAAAGGCATGATTGAATTGTACCACATACCAATCGATTGATCGTCTTCCAATCTTTCTCCTCAACATCATCTGATTTCTCATCTTCAATGACAATATCTATACCTTGTTGAAAAAGAGCATTTAGAACCTCACTTTGCCACATACCAAAATGATTTATGTCATCAAAAATTTTCACTGCTAATTTTGAATTTGCCACTGCAGTTTTTACCTAGATGGGCTGTGATGAAACTGTCGACGTGGTAAGTGTAGATAATTTTGAAGAGTTCTCCATTTTGATTACAAAATTCTTCAATAGTCTTCAAAGCGAAATACAACTAGCTCAACGAAATCTTTTCTGATGTGGAAGATCATATTAAACTGCAACCACAGAGCATACTAAGAGTAACCTTTGGCTCTGATACCAATTGTTGTGGAATAAGGGTAATATTCAACCTACCAAATTCACCTAATAAATTTATAGGTGAATAGAGAGTGGAAGATTGTACTGAAAAACCACACTATAGTTGATTTTCAGGAAATATTTGAGGGGTCACAAATGGTCCCACTTAAAATCTAATCTCTTTAGACAAAATCACCCTAATAGTAATTTAACAGCACAATATAACACTACAACTATACCCTACAAAATAACTATTAAAAAATAAAAACAACAAAAAAATAAAAACACCATAATTTAACGAGGTTCGACCAATTATGCCTACATCCTCAGACACTACCAAAATTATATTTCACTAAGAAAAATACTAAAAAGTGAAATATTACAAAAAAAGAGAGAAATATTGAAAATTGCCTAAGAGATGAGTAGACAATTTTGAGATTATCAAACTAAAGGAAATAAAGCTCTATTTATAACCAAAAAAACATTTATTCCCTTTGTTATTTCCCCTATGTGGGATATCAAAATGAGGCAACATAGTCAACATACTTTTGTGTATATAATTTATTTATTTTTATATAAATATATAATAACAGTTCATAAAATAAAATCTTTGCATATATAACTCAAAACAGTAATCCTGATAGTATTCTTAGTTCAACCTATATTTTTCAACATAATTTATAAAAAAATATTCATAAAATTAATTTATTTGATATTAAATATAGTATAACTATAAAAATTATATCTAACATATGAGCTTAATGCATTTTACACTCATAAATTAAGATATCAAACATTTATGTAAAAATATAGAGTTTCACATTTTTATGAAAGTATATTATTTTCAAAGCATATCTAAGAATTTTTTATAAATTAGAAAAACATGTTAATTGAAATATGCGCTGCGAAATTTTTCCACTAACAATGAATTAAATTTTTTTAGCATATTGAATTTTAGTTACAGCTTACAAGTGCTTTGATCCTGATATAATCAAGAGCTTCCATTAATATATATATATATATATATACACACGCATATATATACATATATACATACGTATACACTAAAGTTGCATGAAGAATATATTCTCAAAAAAAAAAAATTGCATGATGAATATGTTGTTTATATCTATTATCCATTACTTAAATGATGAATAAAATAGTGAATTCTTTCTACACCATCATTATTTACATATTATAACTAGGATAATTGAATTTGATAATTTAATATATAGAGAATTGATTTAAAAATATTTATTTTGATAATTCCCTCTAAATGTAGATTTTTGAAAGGTTGACTTATTGATTTGTAATTTTAATGGCGTTAATACTAAATTTTCAATAGCTTAAAACTCAAGAGTGATATTTAGTGGGATGAATGATAAAATTTTTAATGGGTCAGTCATATAAACCTTTAAAATTTAGTGGCTTTTTTAGATTATTAAAAATTGAGTGAATTACTTAACCTTATTCAACATACGCTACCTATGCTCCTGCATAAAATAGAATAAACTTTACAATTTTAAACCTTACGAATTATATACTAAATATTTAGACACCAAAAAAAAAAAAAAAAGATTAACTCTAACAATAACATTACTAACAATAATCTTTCACAACCAAAGAAGTAGACATATGTTTCATGCAAAATTCTGTCTTTCATTTTACTCTACTTTTCTAGCAATCTAGCAAAAGAATAAAGAATAGTGCTTGATACATCTTGCTTCATTTTGATAGTTTAAAATTTGGAAACTTTGTAGCCAAATCTAAACCAAAAGCTTGGAGAGAGTGATTACGTCTTAATGGAAGAGATATTAATTAGTAATTAGTGAGACTTTTTGTTTACAGCAAGTATCATATGGAGGGACATTGTTCTTGTAACATGCCTACTGAAACTCAAATGAAATAGCACATTATTTTCCAATTGAATTCAACAACTGGAAAAAAAAATTCGTTGAGGTGGCATCGTTCTAATCAAATTACTACTCAATCGAATTTCTAATAAAATGTGACAATGAATGGATTTTTTATACAAAACTGCCCTGATCAGTTTGATTTAATTTCCTCAGAATGTGCTTTCTGTAATTAAGGCTACAGACTGCAGTTATGTGCCATTGCCGACCCTGCCATCTCCGGCATTGCAAATTTTGAAAGGAAAAAAAATTCCTTCCTCTTTTTTATACATAAATGTTGGTAGTATGATGGCTATGATTCTGTGAGAGGAGGCCCAACTGATCTTGGAGATTGAATTCACCATTAGTGCAAAAAAAAAACTCAAACCCGGGACTTCTTCAAGCCTTCAAAGAGGGTTTATCATTTAATTATTGTCGAAGTCATATATTAACATATTTTCAAAAAAGAACCTTCTTTTTTCCTTGTATATTTTAAGTCTGTAATATTCAACATTAACAATTGAGCAGTATTGGAGTCCTACACACAAAGTCTTGTTATAATTAACACTTCTCTCTCTACTCGGCTTAGAAATAACAATTTTGGTGACCATGTCTAAATCATGGCAATAAAGAATAGTGAGCTATACAAGTTGCTATCAGAGTGAGAAATTAAAGCAGGACTGCTGGCAAGCTTGTGGTGATGACTAGCTAATGTGTCATCTTTTTGTCAATTTTACCTACAGGTCGGTGACACAAAAGAGACCCTTCTTTGAAAAAAGTATCCTCACCATATTTTTCTTGGCTGGCGCTATTAACTCCTCCTTCAAAGCTTAAAATAGATTGTATACACTGGTAAGGGTAGCTATGGACGGCCAAAAAGCGAAAGATCGGATGAAGGAATCTTCAGTGCATATGACAAACCAAAAATAAATTAAAGAAAAGGAAAGGTATATCATCTTCAAAAGCAAAGCAACTAAACTATAATTGGTTTTGGTGAGACAGCACTTGGTTTAAAGATGTTCTTGCCCACCAAGTTAAGCACCTTTTTTTGTTTTCCTTTCTTTGTCTCCCCTCATTGCCTTGACCTTTTTCATTTACTTAATTTTTACGGATTTAAATGCATAATTTCATAATTTTAGAAATAATTTTAATATTATTGAAGCGAAGAGCTACATGAAAATAGAACCCTTATCAGCTCCTGCTATTCTTCAATCTCTACATTTCTATAAAGCCTAGTGTGGAAGCTTTCCATTTTTTGCCCATTCTTTCACATCACATATCACTTCTCCATAAATCCAATACGCCTTTTTCGTTTCTCCCTTCAAAACCAGCACCTATTACCATGGCCAAAAATGAGAAGCTAATAGTTGAAGTTGTGGAAGCCCGTAATCTCCTACCAAAAGACGGCCATGGAACCTCAAGTCCTTATGTCACAATCGACTTCTACGGGCAACGGAAGCGCACACAGACTGCCATACGTGATCTCAACCCGACATGGAATCAAGTGCTGGAGTTCAACGTTGGTAAGCCATCCAATGTGTTTGATGATTTTCTTGAGCTGGAAGTTTGCCATGACAAAAATTATGGGCAGACGAGAAGAAAAGTTCATCTTGGAAGAATCCGATTGAGTTCAGCGCAGTTCGTTAGAAAGGGCGAAGAGGCGTTGATATATTATCCCTTGGAGAAGAAATACTTGTTTAGTTGGATACAGGGAGACATAGGGCTTAGGATTTATTACCAAGATGATGTCATACCGCCACCTCCGCCTCCGCCTCCGCCAGCGAAAGAAGTGAAGGCGTATGAATCAAATGCGGAGTCACCACCGTCAGCTCAAGCAGCAGCAGAAATGCCACCAGCAGAGGGAGAAAAGTCCAATGAAGAGCCACAGTCAACTGAAGCAACAGCAGCAGAAAAGCCACCAGAAACTGGACCAGCAGAGGGAGAAAAGTCCAGTGAAGAGCCACCACCTGCAGAAGCTACGCCGCCAGAGCCACCACCTGCGGATAATGCACCTGCTCCGATTCAATTAGAAAAACCACAAGAATCTGAAGCAGCACCGCCACCTCCACCGCCCCCACCAGAACCCAGAGAAAAACAAGCTGATCTACCGCCAGTTGGGAATGACGCTGCACAAGCTGATGATGATATTGTTTTAGAGCCAACAACGAATGATTGGGGTCCTACATCACCGGAAATAATGGCAGCATCCGTATCTGGATCCGTACCGGAAGTGAAAGTGGCTGAAATCAACGGTCCTCGTCCCATCACAAGGCCGGGGCCAGCGGCAGCAGTCCCCACCACCAACTACACGTTGGAACCGCAAGAAAGTAATTCGATCGAAAGGTCATCGTTTGATCTCGTTGAAAAGATGCACTACTTGTTCGTTCGTGTGGTGAAAGCGCAGGGTCTCTCCACCAAGGGCAACCCGATTGTAAGCATTGTAACCTCAGGTGGTAGAATAGAGTCCCGACCAGCGAGAAGGACTGCGTTTTTTGAGTGGGACCAGACATTCGCATTCGGCCGCGAAGCACCAGAATCTTCCTCCATCCTTGAAGTCTCGGTGTGGGATCCCAAATCCGACGTCGCAGCCGCCAAATTCTTAGGTGGAATTTGCTTCGACGCCACGGAAATTCCCTTGCGGGATCCGCCCGACAGCCCGCTGGCCCCTCAGTGGTATAGATTGGAAGGAGACGGGAACCATAGGAGTGATATCAAGCTTGGCAACCTGATGCTGGCCACGTGGATAGGGACACAAGCTGACGAGGCATTCCCCGATGCTTGGAAAACCGACGCAGCAGGTGACGTTAACTCCAGAGCCAAAGTTTACCTCTCTCCAAAACTATGGTACTTAAGGGCCAGTATTGTAGAAGCCCAAGACGTCATTCCCTTGGCCCATTTAAAAGAGGCCTCATTTCTACTCAAAGCCCAGTTAGGATTTCAAGTCCAAAAAACTAAAGTTGTCGTCACGCGAAACGGCAACGTATCGTGGAACGAAGACTTGCTATTTGTGGCTGCCGAGCCCTTTGGGGACCACTTGATTTTCACCTTAGAAAATCGGCAAACGAAAGGAACCCTTACTGTCGGAACAGCAAGAATACCGCTTACAGCTATCGAGAGGCGGGTTGATGACAGACAGGTGGCACCTCGGTGGTTCAGTCTTGCGGATCCTAATAGTGAAAAAGTAGCTTACAAAGGTCGAATTCAGCTGAAATTATGCTTCGATGGTGGGTATCACGTCATGGATGAGGCGGCTCACGCGTGCAGCGATTACCGACCGACGGCGAGGCAGCTCTGGAAGCCTCCAGTTGGCACTGTTGAGTTGGGTATCATCGGATGCAAGAATTTGTTACCTGTCAAAACGGTAGGTGGTAAAGGTTGTACGGATGCGTATTGCGTGGCTAAGTACGGTCCAAAATGGATACGTACGAGGACTGTGTGTGATAGTTTGGATCCTAAATGGAATGAGCAGTACACGTGGAAAGTTTTTGATCCTTCTACGATGTTGTCTGTTGGAGTCTTTCACAATTGGGGAGTATGCGAATCTGACCGGGAGAAACCAGCCAGCCGTCCCGATTATCATATAGGGAAAGTACGGATACGTATATCTACGTTAGAGACGGGTAAGGTGTATAAAAACTCGTATCCCTTGATTTTGTTGACAAGTAATGGGGTGAAGAAAATGGGGCAGATAGAAGTGGCGGTAAGGTTCGTACGTACGACTCCAACGTTAGATTTCTTACACGTGTACTCCCAGCCTTTGTTGCCGTTGATGCATCATATTAAGCCACTAGGGGTGGTCCGGCAAGAAATGCTAAGGAGCATAGCTGTCAAAGTAGTAGCTGCCCACTTGTCAAGATCAGAGCCGCAGCTTCGACGCGAGGTCGTGTATACAATGCTAGATGCGGACTCGCAAACTTTCAGCATGCGAAAAGTACGTGCCAATTGGTATAGGATCGTCAATGTGATTGCGGGGGTGTTAGATATGGTGCGGTGGATGGACGACACAC
>CATIWR010323803.1:0-33060 GCA_949677035.1 Omphalea diandra | reverse complement strand
ACATAGACTATCAAATATTATCGTCACACAAACTATCAAATGTTATCGCCACACAGGTTATCAAATGTTATCGCCACACAGGCTATCAAATCTTATCGCAACACATGCTATCAAATCTTATTCAAATATTATCGTCACACAGTCTATCATCGTCACACAAACTATCAAATATTATCGCCACACAAGCTATCAAATATTATTGTTGCACAGACTATCAAATCTTATCGCCGCACAAGCTATCAAATATTATCGCCACACAAGCTATCAAATATTATCAACATCTCATGAAAATAAATTAATTAAGAGTATAACAATCTTTCATCTATGTATTCCACAATATCATCACATTAAACAACATTTCATTCCATTGGGTATAAGTTCATGATATTTAACCAATCATATATACAGTACCATTAGTTATTTACTTACATTCTCCTTTAAGCTTATTTAACCGTGGATGGTCTTGACTTATTCCCACTATTATCCTCAATGCCTCAAGGACCTATTTCAATACACTAAATCAATTCATGATGATAAAGTAAGATTTTCATTTTGTTATGCAACTATGACATGATTCATGCAAGTGAATCTAGTATTTATGTATATTTTCCTTATATGACAGCCTGCGATTGCTATACTCTCACAATAATAACTCCAGATATACTCATCCAAATTACTTGATTCTTTTTTTCAAATAAATTGGACACATAATGATACAACATATTCAAATTTCAAGCCAATGTCAGACACATAGAAAAATGTGGTGAACTTTTGAATTTTGTCTTATTGCAATGTCATATGAGTCTGAGTAGGTCTTACATTCTTAAGTGTATCTCAAATTGTATCAATCCAGTTGTAATATTAATCTACCACTAGTTACAAAACATAAATGAACATTTTTCATGTTTTACTCATTGTCTAATTCAGTATATAAAGTCACCAAAATAAATGACCAAATCTCAGGGTGAGCAGGTTTGTAACATGTTGACAAACAATCATGATTAAGGGACAATATCTCAACAATATTTCACAGGCATGTGGATCAGACATAAATATACAACTTTCAAGTTTGGACCATCATCAAATTTTTGAAAAATACAATTAAAAGAAATGTGAGGTTTCATCTTGGTACATAATCAATTCCAATCAATGAGCCATATCTCTTTCCACACAGCAAATGAATCAAAACTGATTTACAAGTATTTAGAGGGGATATAAAGCTACAAGTTTCATGTTTTTCACTTTGTCAAAATTAGAATATAAGACCATCAAAATATAAGAAAACAGAAGACTATGTGACCCAACCCTACTGAAGGAGTCATATCTCCTCACACACACAAAATCAAACAAAACTATTTCATACGCATTTATATAAGACATAAAACTACAATTTTTATATTTTGAACTTTCTCTAATTCCTCTCCTAGAGTTATGAAATCGTGGATGCAAAATTCTATTCTAACAGCAAAACTAACAGAATCAACTCTTGTTCTCTTGGATTACAACTTCCATCCAAGAGCTCTACCTCAATTACTCTATAATTCTCACTAACCATGCATGATTAACATGTCATGAGAGGTTAACTTTAGTTGAGAAGAAGATAAATTAACTTACCTATTATCCCAGAATTAAAAAACCTTAGGACTCTTTCCCTAGGTAGCTCACTCTTCTCCCTCCCCTTCTTCTCCTTCTTCCTTTCTTTCTTTCTTCCTCAACTCTCTTTTTCTTTTGGTATAACTCACGATTTTTCCTCAATAATCTCGCCCTAAATGTCATATGTAAACTTATTATAACAAGATAAAATCATGGTGTTTCATTTCCATTGGTTGGAAGTTCACTTTTTCTCTTTTAGTCCCTCTTCTTCACTCCTTAAACATCTTCATCCATCTTTTACTCCTTAGATGCTCCTTATACTTTTAATTAAGCTCTAAAACACCATTATTTATGATACTATAACATGCATATAACATAAGATAATTTTTCATGCAACTATGCAAACATTATATATATGTTTAAGTGCCCCAAATGTAAGGATGCAAGTGTCATCGTTGTGTTTCTGCAATTCACATGTCTAAAAAAATCATTTATCCAATACATATTTTCAAATATAAACATAATTAAAATGCATATGATTTGAGTTGAGAATGTTACAGTGCAAGATTATGAATTATGTACATAAATTATGTTAATAATAATTATTTTAATATTTTAAAGTATTGAATTTTTTTTGAGGAACGTAAAATATATGAGTGGATTTTATCAATGAGTTTATAAGTCTATATAACTAATTTAGAGTATATTCTTTTGTCATATATAGAATACAATCCCAGTCTGTAAAATAAAATTAAGCATAAAAATCTGTAGATGTAAAGATTTTATGCATAATTTTGAAGTACAATTTAAACATAAATTAAAAATATGTAATTTTTAAAACTTTTTCCACTTAACTTTTACAATATTTTAATTATAAATTAAACATTGATAAGGAAATTAATTTGCATTAAAAATAAAATAAAAATTTATAAATAATAAAAAATATACTAAATTCATATTTGAAAAAGTTAAAATATAATTCATAATTTAACTCATGAGAATATTTTTTTTAAAATTTATAACGGATAATACTTTTATATGAATTCTTAATTTGTGAATAGAATAATTTTTTTTTATGGGCTCTAATTAATACTTTTTAATATTATTATTTTTATTTTATAAAACAATAATACATGACCACATATAATAGAAATACTGGCACATAGTCATATCCAGTTATTTTTAAAATGACAATTACGTATTTAAAGTTGACGTTTTAAATATTAATTTTTTATTTTATAAAAATAAAAATATATAATTATTCTATAAATGATAATTAATTTTTAAATTAAAATTAATGATGGTGGGGTTTGCTTAGCTGTCAGTTGGCCCACAATTCATGTTATGTGTAAACTTCCTAATGATGGGACCATCTATTTGATTTGGGCACCCAATCTTCGTTTTTAAGATTCTTTGTTTTTATCTGATCATTTTTCCTTCAAACAAAAAGCTTATAATATTACCTGGAAAGGAGAAACAGCCTTATAATATAGACAACTGTCACATCTAAAATTAGATAGCTAATTGCTACCTTTTATCATCTCCATTAGTAATAACTATGCACTGCTTGTGAGCAGTTGAGTTAGTTTGCCATTGAAGCTGGGGAGTGCCCGTATCACCTCTACAGACAAAAACAAAGTCCAAGAAAGAGAAATGAGAAGGATAGAAAAGGAAAAGCATGAGAGAAATGACTTTTAGAAAACCAAAATTTTGTTTTTTAATTGCAAAGAAATAACAATAAGATTATTATAGAACTAGACAAGCCAGAAGGTACCATTTTCCAGAGTAATAAATACCCTTGAAGGTGCCCACCCAATTGCTTAGGTAGTTTTTGGTGTACATGTCATAAAACTAGAAGAGCACAATACAGTAATTATAGCAAAAACTTCATCTCCTTTCAAAGAAGGAAAAAATTCAATTTGTTGTGGTCTCTGCCTCCTAACTTTTCCACGTAGAATCTATATATATAGTCTACTGAAGTCTTTGTCTTTTCTTATTTTGTGTTTGTGCTTGTGTTTTGTTGGAAGAGATGAGTGACCCCAAGTATGCTTACCCTTACCCTGCTCAAGGTACCATCTTTTCTTTTACTACTTTCTTGATTTGTTCGTATTTTTTTTTTTCTTTCTTGGGATTTTTAGGTTGAAAAAAAAATTATGGGTTTTCCTTGATATTTATAGTTAATGAAGATTATTTGTTAATTTTGCCTGTTTTCTTAATTTTACTCTCTTTAAAGGAATCATTTTTTTGTTGTCCCTAAAAGGTTGATCTTCCCTTGTCAAGAATTTTGGTCATTTATTGTGGTTTTGTTTTTCTCGGTTGGTTGGCAGGTTATTATCAAGGACCTCCAGTGATGGCACCTCCACAATATCAATATGCTGCTCCACCACCCAGAAGAAAGCCTGGTTTTCTTGAAGGATGGTACGTTTTCTATTTTATTGGATTTTTTGCCCCAAAGAAACTTGTTAATTAAAAATTAAAACTTGACATATTTATTCAAGAATTAGCTTTATTTAATTTTGGGTTTGTTTGATTTGTCATATAATCCTTGACGTTTTTGTTTTCACTTGGTTGTTTTGATTACAGCCTTGCTGCTTTATGTTGCTGCTGCCTCATTGATGAGTGTTGCTGTGACCCATCCATAATCTTTATTAGCTGATACAAAAGCTGTAACTTTTCTTCCGCGAAATAATTCTACTTTCGTGGAATTGTTATGATGTGTGGAATTGTTTCTCTGGGAAAATTTGAAATTAATCATCTACCATGTTAATGTTCAAGTCCTTGTCTTTTATTAAACATCTGCTTTTGATCTTTGTTTGTGTAGTTTACTCTATATTGATATGCTACAACATTATGACTCTATTCCTCTCTCTCTCTCTCTCTCTCTCTCTCTTTTTCTTTTTTAGTTCAATTTACTCTTCCATTTTATCTCTTGTTTCTTTTCATTAAATTCCATGCTATTATCAATCTTTTATAGCCTGTTGGATTCTGATTTCGGTTTATTTGTTTGTACAATGTAATCAAATGTAATGTAATGTAATCAAAATGAGTTTTAGTTCAGTAGTTAGATTTTATTTGATTACATTTTATTTCTATTGATTATACCTTGCAAAACTTAACCTGAATGTCAAGGGGCAATCTTGGCAGTCATCTAAATGGGAATTGTATATTATTTCTTGTTACTCTTTCTGAAGAATTGAGGCATTTCAGTAGGGTGAATATAAACTAGCCGTGGTACCATGTTTAGTGAAATCTTTTAGCTGAGTTGTGGGCAGGAATCTCATCTAAGATATAAGTGGGGCATGTGGGTGCCTATTTCTTTTGAATTCTTGAGTTGGAAGATGAGAAAAGTAATCTTCTTTGCAGGTTCCATTTTGTCAAAATTGTGGGATCTTTCTTAGCCAGACAATTAATTTTTTAGATACGAGGAATCTGTTGATGAAAAGCTTTCCTTTGATTTGAGTTGAAAATGGTGCCTTGCCGTGTCTCTTGGATGTATGTCAATTACTTGTGCAATGTTGAATACTTGTCTTGACATATTTGGTTTTGATAGTAACATCAACATACTAACACCCCTTGTGTAGAATTCTGGGTTCACATGAATTGACTAATTGCCAAAGTTATAAACATACTTTTGAGTGTTTCTATCATACCTAGTGTTTCAACTTAATGCTCTGTTTGTTCCATGAACTTCTGAAATCTGTTTGTTGCAGCAACGGAGAGTTTGGTCTGTCTTGTACTTCAATTTGAACATGTTGAGCATGTTTGGTATTGCACTGGCAAAAAAGTTGTTAGCAAAAAATACTAACATTTTGAACTTCTGAGGATATTTTTAGTTATTAGCGAAAGTTGTTTAGTTATCTTGTGAATCTAACTCAGTGGCTATGTACAAAAACTTAAATATGAACTTCTTTTTAAAATCAATGCATTGGAGAAACTTGTTGTCACTCTAAAAGTTGCTATTGCCAATAGCATTTTGTTGGGTCATGTTTCTTTGCGTTATTCCTTGGTGGTGCTCTGTTCACGAAGCTAATCAGTCCTTGAATCGAGTTTCTGGTGTGAACAATTTCTCCCTTGTTCAATTGTTCCCTTGATGGGAAGGTTAAAACTGAACGAATCATTGGCCTTCTAGTGATAAGGAAAATGTCATCATGGTATCATAATTGATATTTTTAGACACGTGAAAGTGTATGCCATATCTGTGAGCATTGGTTCAGTGAGACTGGAGTTCGTTTATAGAGATTAATGGAATTTGGAGTCGGTTTCAAAGGCAATAGTCGCAAGCATGCTCTACTTTGAAGGGAGAGAGCTGAGAGATTATGGATACTAATGGAAAACTTTTCAACCCCAGCTTGGGTTGCATTAACATGTAGGACTTCCGGATTGCAGGTGTGAAATTCCCGTCGACTCTAATTAATTAATCAAGAAAAAAAAATCAAGATATTTGGGCGTTTTACTTGTGTTATGAAAGTCAGATTGGATAGGCTCGCTGAATTGATTAAATAAAAAAAAAAGGTCAATAAATCGGTTTAGAGGTCTAAAATTGAAATTGGGAAAAAAAAATCAGTTAGGCTTGATTAAAATCATTGAGTTGGTTTAACGAAAATTATGTGTTTTAATTTTGAAATAGAAGGACCATTTTAATCTTTGAACTTTTCAGGTGAATGTAAATTTTTCTATCAATTTGTATTCTATATTTCAATTGTTGAGCCCATTGAATTGAATTTTAACTTCAGAACAAAGCGTACTACACATGCATCTAATATAAAGAGTGAGCAAAAAAGAAAAAAAAAAAATCTTAGTAATATATGTTCTCTTTTAAAACTCCACACAACCATCGTTTCTGCAACAAAACTTATAGGCACCATCTAATTTTTCAGATTCGAAACCTCCGACTCTCAATATTACAGTCAAACAACTCCTTGCCCTTCTAGGTGATAACAGCGATATGGGAAGATCAAATTGCCAGTCTGACCAATATGGCGGAAAGCCTCACATTGGCGCTCAATGAAAATGATGCTCAAATTGCATCTTTGAGCATTAATATTTGAGCCCAAATCGCATCTTTGATTCCTCAATTCATATTTATGCTCGGGATTATGCAGAATACAAATATGGGTTTGAGGCATACAAATATTCTGCATAATCTTGAGCTGAACACTAAACTGGCAAATATTAAACGCAGTAGTTCTTATGTTGCAGTGCCTGTTTTCTGATATGATTACAATTGCATGAGATACCTGACTGATGAAAAACAAAAAAGATGACTCGGACTCAAAATCCTCCAGCATCATCGACCTCCTTCAAGAGGAGTTGTCAAAAATGATGCTTATTTCTTGTTTACTTGAAGAAGAAGCTGTACTAGAAAGGCCTTTTCTTTCACAAAAAGCTGGTTCCTTAGGGGTTGGAAAGGTTGCAGATTCACTGCTGAGCATGACAACAACATTTGACATGGCGGAACGATCATCTGGTTCTTGTTGTACACATAACAGGGCAACATGTAGACATTTAATAAACTCATTGCTGTTACAACTTCCACTTAGTGTCTCATCCATGAAATCCAATGCCTTGTCTTCTTTCCACAATTCCCATGCCTGTCATTTTCACATTTGGTTAGTGTCAGTTGGTGAATAACTATCAAGAACTTGAGCCCAACTTACATAACTAAGCAGATTGAAGCCTTGCTCAGGCTTAAACACTCCAGTGCTCCTTCTTCCACTCAGGATCTCAAGAACAACTACTCCAAAGCTAAAAGCATCTGATTTAACTGAGAACAGTCCATCTAATGCGTACTCCGGGGACATATAACCACTGCATTGCAACAAATTTCATCACAATTGGAGGCTTTAGGATACTGTAGAGTCCCAGGAAAAAGTCAGGCAAGGGAAACTTACTAAGTTCCAATGACTCTGTTTGTGATTCCCTCTGTTTGTTTCCCTTCAAATATCCTAGCCAAACCAAAATCAGAAATTTTTGGGTTCATTTCTGCATCGAGTAATATGTTGCTTGTTTTCAAATCTCTATGGATTATCCTCAATCTAGAATCTTGGTGCAGATATAGAATCCCTCGAGCAATTCCTAGAATGATGTTGAAGCGGACCTCCCAATTCAAAAGTATGCCAAGCTTTTGATCTTGAGAGTTTTCCATTTTCATAAATAGCAGGAATTAGTAATTCTGACAAGCTTGTTTACATAAATACATACTTACAGTTTTGAGGCTTACCAAATATAAAAAGGTCTAAGCTCTTGTTAGGCATATACTCATACAATAAAATCTTTTCGTCTCCTTTAATGCAATAGCCCAAAAGTCTTACAAGATTCCGATGTTGAAGTTTAGCAATCAGCACAACCTCATTTTTAAATTCCACCAACCCTTGCCCTGAGACACTTGACAGTCTCTTTATAGCAATTTCTTGACTCCCTGGTAATATACCCTGGAACAAAAAGTGCACTTACAACAAGTAATTTAACCATAACCCACATCAAAAACACAACCAATGACTTAAAAATTACCCTGTACACAGGCCCAAAGCCCCCTCTTCCAAGCTTTTTTGCATCTGAGAAATTATCTGTAGCAGCTAGTATGGTGTCTAAATCAAAAAAAGGTACTTCGATGTCCTTCTTGTCCTCTTCTTTGAACTCTTCTGTGTCACCTATTAAGTCTTTGACTCGTTTCTCAGTGCCATACATAAGAGCTGCAATTTGTTCATTTTTTTCCCTTCTTTCTGAATTCAAGAAAACAATCATAGATCTAAGATAGCTGTTCATGTTAATAAAATCTCCAAAGAAATTTAGTTCACACTTGTAACGTGCAAAACATTTCTAGTTACCTCGTCGTTTGCATATAGGTCTCCTGTATATGTAAGCAATCACAGATGAAAGAACTATGATACTAGCACTAGTTACTCCAAGAATAAAAAAAAATGGTGCCTTTCTTGTGGAAGGTCCTCCAAATTGTTTTTGGTCACTTGAAGCTTCACCAAAAGTGCAATTTAGTGCTGAGCCATCCCATTTGAAGTCTGCATTGCAAAGGCACCTTTTCGTGCCATGTTCTGTTACCCTGCATGTTGAATATGGCCAATCATTGCAGTCTGTGGAAGAAGTGCAGCTTGGCTCGGGAGGTGGATCCCAACTGATCTCTATTTCATATGTACTTTCTAATGTAACATCAGAACTAAAACTTGTCGTATTATCACCAAACCCGCAGGTTCCATTGATCAATTTAAAAGGTGTTGATAATGACTGATTGAGCCGCAGAATAGTTTCGTCTTTGGCATTGGCATTGCAATTGTCTGTTTTTTTTGCTTTTGCTTGGACGACAAATCTTCTTTTCTTTGGATTGATGCCAGTGACATTGTAGATGCCATCACGCGCCTTAAAGCTAAGCATGCCTGTGGAATTGTTGCAGTAAAAACCCGAGTATGAAGAATCACCACAATTTACTCCAGTACTCAGAGGATAAGGAATCATGATTGTGCCACAAGGTTCACAATTTCTAGATGTTGATTCTGCAAAACAGATAATTACAATGAGCTTTACAGCATCACTGTTAAACGAAGAAAATCACTTTTACTAAAGTTGGCTAAGTTGAAGGACTAGTTCTTCTCTTTTACTAATGTTACTGTTAATGCAGTTTTGTTGCCTTGCTCAAAAACAATACTTGCTTCAATCACATTAAGACATAACAATGACAAGCTAGATTTATGTGATGCTCAGGATTGAGCATTGAACACTCTCAAGTATGAAACTTTGAATTGCAAGATGCTACTTCCATCCAGCTTTATAAGTAAATTTCTAGTACCTACAATTCCACACTTAATTGAAAAAGAAGACTGGAGGTCGTAGGAAGTACCTAAGTCAGAAGTTGCTAGGCGGACAAAAAGGTCATGACCACCATCAAGATATTCTTCCTGAAGATTGTTAAGATCCTCTCTCCAAATCCAGCAAGGGGGGTTAGTAGGTGCATTACCCCTCAGATTTATATTTCCCGCTTTAGTATAGGAATATGCACGGCATTGGCAATCACTAAGACACTCCATTCTGCATTCTGTTTCCTTAACTGGCAATCGTGTTTCTGTATTCCCCACTTTCATATTCTTCAAGTTCAGGAAGGTGTCGTTCTTTCCACATGCTGCTGAATTTCTGGTGCATCCATCAGAAAATTTTCCATTGTTCCAATCATCTTCAGCTTTAGGCCTGAAACCTGGTAAACATTTGCAGGACAACATATTCTTGGAATTACAACTCCCATAGTTTCCACAAGCATTAAGGATGCCACATCTGTCTCCTGGTTGCCACCATGTTAAATTCCATTTTTTCTGGTGCATGTTCAACGTCCAATATTGTATCTCCCCATTATAATTCATCACAATCCTCGAGTTATCAGAATTGGAGGGTGCTCTTGCACTCTTATTGGATAAACAGACTGGTGCCCTCTTATTCAATGAACAGACTGGTGCACTCTTATTGAATAATAAGGACTGTACTCTATAAGGTATGTCATCTGAGCGAAAAAATTCACCTGAAATCCTACTTTTCCAATGTTCGATATAATCATAATTCCCACTTCCCAAATGTTCGATATCAGGATTTTGAAGGACGATGAACTGATGCTGTTCTTGATCGAGCTTAAATGTGAACTTTCCTGCTTTTGGTTCAATATCGCTAGTCCATGAAGTCAGCGCAAGGTTGTGGTCCATCTTCATTCCTGAAACAAATGTATCAGTTGGGTGCTCAAAGCTTTGCCATAGAATCATCTCCTGCTGATTCCTCAAAACCAAGTTTCCAGAGTCCAAGAGCTTAGCCTCCAGATGTTCGGAAGATCTCTCAAGACCTGTAGACCAATAGATTGTTCCATTTTTGTCCAATACATTGAGGTTGCCATTCTCTACAGCAAAAAATCCACCAGTTTCTGGAAGTGGGGCATCTCGATTGGCAACCCAAACGACCGTTCTTGGATTCAGTTTGTAATACCATATGCCTACATAACTGTCAGAGAATTTGACAATGAACATAAAATTTTACTGACAGAAAGAAAAACAAGTAACCACATTTAAATTCTCACAATTTTATTCATTAAATTTCAACAATAAAGGTGCCTATTTATTAACCAAAAAACCCGGAATCACTCAACTTATAACAAAATCTTTTTCAAAGTTTTAATCAATTTTCAACAATACCTTCGGTTATCAGGGCTTCCAGCAGGAGTAAAGAATCCCAATTCAAATCTTTGTCCGGGTGAAACAATAGTTTGTCCATCCGAAAGCAAATACTCTACTGTATCTGTACCAAAGGAAAGTAAAACAGAATAGCAGAGAATGAATACACAAGAAAAGATGGGAGCTAGCATGTCGTAGACGATAAAATATTCAGGTCATTACAGAGTTATTTACATCTGCCACACACAAACCATACAAAGACTAAGCAGAGCTCAAGTCAACGTTACTGAAGTTACCAAGCATAAGACTCAAGTCAAAGGGTTAAAATTAAAACCACACATACCATATCCCCTCAAACATAACTTCCATCTTAATTTTGTTTTCATGTACAATACCATGGTTTGACAATTAAGCAAGCAATATTAATAAAAACTCGATAATAATATTTGGGTATCAAATTTCCATATGATCATGTTATTTTTAGACTTTAATATTTTTCAATTCCTTTATAATTTTTAATTACGGAGTTCAACTGTCTAGGAATGTAGGTTGGTTGCTTGGAGCAGTGTTTGTGAGCCCAATAGTGGAGGGAGTTTAGGTATTAAAAATGGAAAATTCTTTGCCTGTAATAGAAAGTTCCTCTAACCAAAAAAAAAAAAAAAAGGGAAATTTTTTGTCAATAATGCATGTTTCTAACGGAGAACAAGTCAAATGAGTTTCACACGGCAGAAGACTTGTACGCGGCACCTACTTCGACAAATTCTTTTATTAGTAGCCTGTGTAATTTTTATTTGTCAGTTTAAGAAATTTTTTAGACAATTTTTAAGATGTAAAAAAAAATTACGTAAATAATTTTTAACTATTTTCATAATAAATAATTTCTATATATTTGTCTATTTTTATTATCTCTCGAAGGAAGATGTAATTTCTACTTGTTTTAGGTAATTTTAATTTTTCTCATAGTAAAAATAAAAACAGATGACTAACTTTATTGAGTTACAATTAAAAATGAAAAAAAAAAATTCTATAAATGCACGACGGTGTATTTTTTTTTTTTTTTATAGTTTTTCTTCATTAAAATAGACTTTAATGTGAAGAAATGAATTAAAGTCTCTCAATATCTATTAAAAAAAATACACATATTCCTAAAAAAATGATACGTAAAATAAATAAAATCTAATTTTGTTGTTGTTAGTAATAATAATATATTAAACAGGAATTTTACTATTTGATAATTTTAAAAAATATAATATCTTAGAAATTAAATTAGAGCGCAATAGTTTTAAAAATTATGTGTGTGTGTGATTTTGTAGTTGTAAGTAATAATGATATATTAAACAGAAAGTTTACTATTAGATAATTTTTAAAAAAATATAATAATTTATAAATTTAATTAGAGCATAATAGTTTTAAAAAATTTTCTGTGCGCTCGCGCGTTTTATCAGATAGATACATAAGATTTTACTGTTAAAGATTTATCTCATTGGAATCTGATATCTCCAAACAATACCCATGGACTGAATAGCTCTCAAAAGAACCATCATTGTAACAAATCAGTTCGACTTCTCCAATACCATTTTTGGGTTTGATTCGATTTCGCTATGGGATACGTATAGTTTTCTTTGAATGTAGGCTGGGGTTTTAAACCACTGGCAACTGAGATTCATAGAAAATTAACACTTTTTATTAATTATAACTTCAGTCTTATACGTTAGCCAACAAATGTATCGATTGTATAGACAAACTACGGGATAGAGAAGCTGGGTGACCAACCTTCATCTCTCTTCCTCACTTTCTTTATAGTATGTTTGATGCTTGTGGAGCTTTTTCTTAATAAATAAATTTGCTTTTCAGACCAAAAAAAAAAAAAAGGGGTCAGTGCTATCAAACTTCAAAGACTCGGCTTCTGGGGCCTTCTTAAGACACATGACTCAAGTTGGGTTTGGTCACATCTCTTCAAGAAAATTTTGAACCATGTGCTTGGCAATGGGCAGCCTTGTTATTTCTGGTTTGACCCTTGGCTCTAAGAGGAATCGATGGTAGATAAATTCCCTCATATTTCTATTGTTGCCGGGTTTGTCACCTTCGGACTCATTGCTTTTATAGACACCGGTAATGATCATCTTTGGAGTCTTATTTCCAATAATTTCATGCTCAGAACGAGTGTTGCAGGTAGCATCTTATGGAAGCCTAGTACACGGAATCTTTTCTATTCAGTAGTGCTAATGGCATGTGATGAGAAGTAGCTTTCCTATTGTTAGCATAAACTTACTTGGAACGCTAAACGCACTTTTATTCTCTGGTTGGCTATGCTTGGCAAATTGTAGACCAAAAACAAATTGCTGAAATGGAGAGTGGTAAATAATGATCCATGTGAAGCTTTGTACGATTCAGCACATAATTTTCTTTTGTCCTTTCTATTGGAACAAAGTGATACCTAATTGAGGCATTCATAATTTGGACTGCTGAAGTTGTTGTTAATCACATTTGGCAAGCTGCTCAAGTCAAAACTGCTAGCCTTCAGCTTTGCTGTTTAAGTTTTTCCTTTCAGATTTCATTGGTTTTCTTTGTTAGCAGTTATAATTCTTTCAATATATTATTTTTTTCATTGATAAAAAAGAAAACTGATAATATTCAGATTAAAATTTAATTTAATTACCTGTATAAATTACGCTAAAAGTAGATAAGCCAAAATACTTGAATTCACTTCTCTTTGTTTTGTAGAAAAATGTTAAACGTGAGTACAGACGTAAATCAATTAACAAAAAACAATAAAAAAATGAGAACAAATATCATTATTTTGGCAAATTAATGTTGTGGCATTAAAGATGACGGGGAAAAGAGTTCCAAATCTTGGTATGATGTATAAGTACGATTTACTGAAATTCAACACTGAATACAACTGACGTATCAATAAAATTGAACCCAAGGCAAACTGATTTCGTAAGTAGTTCATTTGAGTACAGGAAGGCAGAAATATATATACATGGCAGCTGCCAAGTTTCATGAGTATCAACTGAACAAAGAAAAACCAATTTTGCGCAATATATTGAGGATGAAACTCCATCACATCACAGCTGAAAGCAGTACCAATGAGATATGTCGCTGGGAAAAAGAAAGTGGCTTCATGCAATGGATCCCATATGTAACGTTTGCATGATTATGATAAACCTTGTTATTCCATGACACTTCATTATTATGAGACTCTTATTAAAATTTTTCTTTTTTATGTTTAATTTTTTTATTTAAATTAACCTTTCTTAGTCTCTATTATAGACTTTTAGTGCTTCCAGGCATTTATGAGTTTCATAGAAATTCAAGCAACAACTGCCTCAGCCGCATTGATAGGTGACTCTTTGCGGCAAAGATCAATGTGCGAGTCACCAACACTGCTCTCATTTGCTGTTCTACTCCCGTAACCAGCTCCACATCCACCGCAGCTACTACTCTTAACCATGTTTCCACATTCGTCACCACAAGTGCCACAACCGCCACAATGAACACCACATCCACCACAGCCAGCACTCTTTACCATGCTCCCACACCCACCACCACAGCCACCACATCCGCTGCCACAGCCACCACATCCACCACTTTTTACCATGTTCCCACATGCACCACCACAACCGCTGCCACATCCACCACTTTTTACCATGTTCCCGCATCCATCACCGCAACCTTCACTGCCACAACCTCCACTTTTTACCGTGTTTCTGCATCCACCACCACAGCCACTGCCGCAACCTCCGCTCTTCACTGCATCCACATTCAACTCCACTTTCCTTTCTGTGGTAGTCTGATTGATTTGTTTAGCTTCCTCAATGAACCCACAGACCTTTGTCAGGTTACTGTTCAACTCATTCAAATTTTTTTTGTTGACAACGAAGCCTCCATATCCTTCGTTCTTCAAAATCTCAGTAAGAATAAAGGTGGAAATGATTGCAGGCATCATCAACCATTCTTCATTCACCTGTTAGTTTATTTTAAAGGCAGTGAGCAGAGAAAAGAGGACAGAGAGATGCTACAACTAGGAATTCTAGTCAGATTTGATGGATGAAAATGCATTGCACCTTGATAAACCCAGACTTCAAGTTGAACAACGCCACAGCTTTTCCATATGGAACCTTCTGGGAAAATTCGACTGCTGTCACAAAATCCTGTTCATTTCTCTGCTTCTCACAGTTTTTGAGCTCAAAATCCAGCTTCCTTCCCTGAAAAAATTTTATCTGTACAAAAGATAGACACAAAAAATGATCTGCTGACACTTGGAAATAGGCAGAAAAAGGGTCTATGATTATCAAAGAAAAATAAAAAAAAATAAGTAGACTTATAAAGGAGTGAAAAAATTGAGCAACATCCACAAAGGTGAAACCTTATCAAAGTTGAGGGACAACTACGCAATGTAATATCCAGAATCAACTTTCTGGATCAATTTGACTAACCCACTAGAAAATTTTTCCATGATATTGGATGAGCAGAATTCATTAACAGATGGACAAAATTATCCATGATTCAAAAAGAAATTTCTGTATTAAAATGCATTTATAAATCAAAGAAAGTGACCTTAAAAGAAAACAAGTGATAGCCAAAATATGATTACCATCCTACTGCCTATGAGCTCAAAGAGATGAACATCATTATCAGATTTTGCTTTAAGTTGAAGGCACCACTGAGAATCCATCAAAGACCACTCAGTCCCCATAAACTCAGCAAGTACACGTGTTTCACCAGATTGTAAAGCACCAATTACTTGCTTCTTAAGAATGCTACAGTCTTTGACCTTTTCCTTCATTGAGTCCCTGGAAAACGGACACAAGCAGAGCTTCAGTATGGATGGTACCATAAAACTACAAGTATCACATGCACAATTTGTTATCGAAGAAGTCCAGTAATAAATCTCACATAAATTCCAATACAGTATGGACAAAAAAGGGCAAGTTCCCTTGCTTCAAGAGACGGAAGCTAAAGACATCTACAGAAGTAAATCAAAATCGACTAAGACCAAAACGAGATATGATATATTTTCAACTGAAGAATAACAAAGAAATTACCGAACCCCCTTGTTTCTTCATGTAGCTGTAGATAACATTTCAATGTTTGATTTGTCTAACTAATAATTTTAAGGCTTCTACAGGAGCAATATTTAAAAAGTCTTAAAGCAATTTTGTGCTGGTGTATGCATAATTGCACTCAAAAGATGGTGTTAAACTCATTCATCAGGAAAGACATAGGCACAGAGATACCTCATTTGCAGGCTGATGATCTCAGTATCATTTTGATCAATGACGTTAGTCCAGCGTTTAGCATGTTGAACCCTTCCAGCAAGATGGAAAAGACATGAACTTTTTGAGAGTGATCGGGAACGAACCATGTGCAGTACATATGGTGCTTGGATGGGAACAGTAAATGAGATAGCAATTCGTAGGCAGATTGGCTTTGAGCTCACATCACCAGAACTGGGCAACAATTTGACCCATTTTTCCACAGAAAGTTTAGAAACTGGATCCAGATAATCTTGCAAAGATAATGAAGCAGCACCCATTATTTTAGATGCCTTGGTTATGAGTAGGTTGGAAGGTGAAAGTGAAACAAGTTCGAAGAGAAGTTCTCCCTTAGGTTCACACTGGAAAGAAGCCACCTGTTTCTCTTCAGATTCCGACAGAATAGTTAACTTTTGCTTAATACTAAAGAATGCATCAGGCTGCTTTTTGCTAAACATGACAAAGAGACAACCCTTGTGTCCATCTGGTAAATTTTTAACTCCAACAATCTCCAAAAGAACCTGAAGAAATTTTTTTTTAAAAAAATGGAATATATAAGAAAAAGGACTCATTTCAATCATGTTGACTAGTCAGTAAAAATATCAATTGGCATAGGTAGAGTAAGCCTCTGGCTCTCCAATGGTTGCCTCTGAAAATAATTTTTAATTTATTGCAATCACAGCTCATATGCAGCAGAACAATTTTAAGCCATCATCCATTTAAAAACTCCCTACAAGCAGACTAAGCGAACAAAGATCAAACACAAAGGATTGGCATCAATGCCTATGATTTTAATTTCCATTCAGATAACTTAAAATGGATAAGCGATAAGAAAAGTGATTGGGAACTACCTCCACTATCTTCACCTCTCGGAGTTCAACCATCTTCTGATAATTCATTACTAGTACATCTTTTCTCAAGCCATTTGGCTGGAATGGAATGGTTGTGAGAGGAGGTGGCTCACTGCCACGATACATGGCACCTGCCTTCCAGTACCTTGTACCAAATGTTGCTTCCCACTGCTTCGTAGTTCCAGAAAACCCAACATCTAGTTTCTTTCCTTTAGTCCTGTCCGAGTCCATGTCATCATGCTCCAATATTTTGCCAAGTGCTTCACTCAAATCAATGCAGTAAGAAACAGGATGCAACTGATGTGTGTGCCAGATAAGATCAACGTCATAACTTGGAACACAAAAACGTTTTATTGACAGTTCCTTGTTTCTCTTAATTAGATACAGAAATCCCTTATATCTGGCCACAGCTTCGTTAAGAAAAATATCGTTGTCCATATGAGGTCTAGATACCTGTCACAAATAGGAGCAAGAACATTAAAGAAAAAAAAAGAAAAAGAAAGAGATAAAAATGGCATTAACATATTTATGCTATGTAAAGTATCATCCATGTAAAAAACATATGCTGACATTTTCAAACACAAGCAAACATTATGATATTACAATTGCATATTGCCTTTTAATTTCATAACTGACATCCTAACAAACTAGTTGCTTTTATGCTGGACCATAGAATTAAAAGTACTTAAAATTTTGATTCCCATGTATAGTTACTGAGACATCCTCAATGAAACTAAGAATGTTAAAAAAAAAAAAAATCACAAATGACACTTGTTTTTATATATTATTGAGTTATAGAGAGCCTCATTTCAAATCATACCAGAAAAGACAATGGACATGTCGAAAACTGGAAAACCACTGAAACACTTGAGTGTTAAGACTTTCTAACTTCAGTGTCAAGGCACCAACAGAGTTCTTATCTACACTAAATCACCCAAAAAAAAAAAGCAAGAAGTGCCCTATGCAAATTTGAATAAATTGATCCTGCTGCTATATTCAATATTTTAGTAGCTAGTCCATTGACCATCTCAGTTACTTCAGTAATTTCATGTAAATACGATGAAAGCCAAAAAATTAAAACTTACCACACACACACACACACATATATATTTTAGTTACACTTATGGAAAATGTGCAATAGAAGATTGGTCAATGAATCAAACATCAAGACATAAAACAAAACAAAAGGATTTATCTTTCAGATACCTGATAATAGAAAGGACTCTGCCTTTTAACTGCTGAAACCAAATCATATTTGGTGTATTTTTCAATTGCCAATAACTTTTGATTGCCAGCTACAGACAAAGATCTCGTCAAGTCAAAGACATAAGGCTCCTCTGGATAGAGTCTATTCCAAATTTCTTCAGTTTGTTTTTTGCAGATTCCTTTAACAGACGATACAACATTAGAGTTGTCCAGTAACCTTCCAAAAAGTTCCTCACAGTCAGTTTTGTATCTTACCTGAATGAATGCAAAGCCAAAAAACAGAAATTAGCAGCTTCAAATCCAAAACAAGGCAACTAATATATATACATATATTTCAGTACAGAAGCCTACTGGATTGAGCCGATGGCAATGCCAAACCCATTCACAATCAAGAGGAACAACCAGTGGCCCTTTAGAAATGGACGACTCATAATGTTTGGACAGCAGAGGAAGCCAGCAAGCATTATATCTGAAGTTAACACTTGTAAAAATCAGAATTCTGAAAACAAAAGAACATTGAACTTCCATATAACGAGCAATTTATTCACCTACTAAATGGAATAACCAAAATTTGAAGCCATCACTAAACCGTAAGAAAAATTCACGTATAATGTAATTGCAAAAGAAAAAACAAAACCGCATGCAACTTATATGCGGCATATAACTTCCTCTCGTTTTTGAACTGATTGCATGCATCAAATACAAATAACAAATTCGACTAACTCCCAGCTTAATGTAACAATCCCCAAGTGAACGCATAAACTGAACATCAACAGCAATACAATTCAGAGCCAACATAAAGAGGAATTTAACTATTACATAAGATTACCTATAGATGGCATGATCAAGAGCAGGACCATCATAGAGCCATCGATTCCTGTCAACAGCAGCAAGGAACTGAAGCTGCTGTTTGGCTGCAGCTAAAAGATCCACACTAATTGATAGTTTTTGTGCTTCAACCCATTCTAATTCTTGTTTCTTCTCCATCTCTCAATTGTTACCTAATCAAATAACACCTATGCTTAGCAATAGCATAACATATAATCAAGCGATCATCATTCAACCGAATATCATATATTTCAATTTAATAAAAAGCACAAAACGCGCAACATATAGAAATTAAATTAAAGCTGAATTATCTACTGACCAAGCTTTTATCTTTCTAAAAGATATTCTACATGTAAAAAGGAAGATGAAGAAGGAAATCAAATAGAAGCTGGGCTGTATATGGACTAGTCAACGTCTGCGCGTTTTGAAAATCCAATATAACAGATACCTCGAAATTAGATTAATTTTCGCGCGTTTTTCTTAGCAATGAAACACGGCTTAATGAAATTAATGCATCGGATAACTGCAAAAGCGTAATGATGAAGATAATAAAAGATAGATTAATCGTAGTAAATCAACAATTGATGCAACATTACCAGGAAAATGGAGTGATTTTCAGCAGTTCCGAGAAAATGCTCCGGCGTGTCTGCGTGAGTAGACAAGTAATCGACTAGGGAGAGAATTTAGCAAGTTTTGGATGGGATTGAAAATGAGCAAGAGAGGTATTTATAGTTGGCTTAGCTAAGACACTCGTACTACCATTCCAGTCTTATGAGATGACCAGAATATCCTTATAGAGACGGAAGGGAAAAACCAAGTCTTTTTTTTTTTTTAAAAAAAAAAAAGTAACAAAATCACTACATTAATTGGTTAAAAAGGACAAAATAGGTAATTACATAATTATCAAGCATGAAATTGGTTTTGATGAAAGGTCTTAATGTTGAAATTATATTATTTCAATCCAAAACATTAATGAAGTCCCTCTTTCAATTTGTAAGTTTGCTTATGTTTATTTGATAAAATTAATTTGAGATATATATATATATATATATATATATATATATATAGTATCAAGGTAATTAATTGTTATTTGATATATGATTTTCTTAAATTGGTTGAGCATATGTTAGAAAATTAATTTGAGATTTATAGAGTAAAAATTCGTTAAACTTGAAAAGTTACTATATCATATAATTCGTTATAGAATATGTTAATTGTGTGCTATGTACTTTGACTTTCAACTTTATTATTAAATATTAATATTATTAAAATAACAATAATCTTAAAAATTAATTTAAATCAAACTAAATTTAATAATAAATAAAATATAAAATATTATTAAAATAAATTTAAAATATCAAAAAAAAATATAAATATATTTATAATGATTAAAATGCAACAATAATCTTAAAAATTAATTTAAACCAAACTAAATTAATTAGTGATTTTATCAAAATTTGGTGAATCGGTGTGACCTGATTTTTAAAATATTGTTCGCGACTCAAATCAAAATCAAATACTATTCCAAAGAACAAAGCCGGCCTACTGCGAAGCATCGTTGCTTGTCCTTTTCCATTATGTGGGCAGCACATGGCTAGGCTATGCGACAAAAAAGCTTTGAAAATGAGATCATTTGGTCCCCTTTTTAAACGTCTAATTCAATTTTAGAAACAGAAAGATAGGTAAGGGAAATATGCTTCCAGCATCATGACAAATAAAAAATGACACTATTTTGCTGGGCTATTACTTGTACGAAACATACAAATAAAAGAGGTTTGTTTAGTACAAAAAGAGGTGTGCAGTACCATGCGGATAAGAATTTCAGTACAAACAAAAATAATGGGCAATGCTGAACATGTGCAAGGGAGTTGTAACTGAAATTGTTAATGGCTTCAGCATGTTGAGTTTCTGCAATTATTATGAGCAAGAAATTAACTACGTGTGAGAGCAAGTGTAATACGGTATCATGTCTTGTAATGCAGGAAGTTCATCGTTAATTCCTAATAATGATTCTCTTTTTTTTTTTTTCAGTAATTTTGATAAATACCAAACTATTTTATAAATTTACAAAGAATAATCAAAATTATGATTCCTAATAATGCTAAAAAAAAAATTCTCTTATTTTATCTAAATTTTAAATTTTGGGGAGAAAAACTTTTTTTATTTTTTTAGTTTTTTTTAATATAATAGGTTATTTTATTGTATTTATTAGTTTTTTATTTTATTGTCTATTTATTTCGAGTTTTTACTTTATATATGATGACATATTATTAGATATCTCTCTTAAATCTGTTCTAACATATTATATAAATTTCAGTCACATTACATTATATATCATTATATTCTATAATATCTTTAAAATTGATCAAAATGTAGAGTTATCAAAAAAAATTCGTGAAGAAAATAAAATTATAATTTCAAAATTGAGCCAATAGACTATTATTAGTAGTGAGATTAATTTCATATTAATACTTTATATTATAATATTATTTTCTTTTATTGATATGACTATTTATAAATAAAAATATCTTTTCTTATTTTTTTTAAAAATAAGAAAACCAAAATTATGATCCCTTAAAATTAAAAACTATAAATATTGTGACCCCATTCCAATCACATATCTATAAAATCCATTAATCATCATTCATAAGGTATGATAGGAGGTTAGCAACTAACGCATTAAGGAAAGAGAAAAGAAATAATCGTGGACTCCACTGGATAACTTTTAATTATCAGAAATGAAAAGTTCCATTAGCTTTTCAAAGAAATAAAGATAACTGAACATCATTAGGACCTATCAAACCATTTGCTAAACTTAAACTTTTAATATTGCATCTGCAATCAAAATTAGATACAGAACTGCCAAGAAAGATCTTTGACTAGAATAATTCAATCAAATATATAAAAAATGAGAATTGTCTCAGGAAGCTTTATTTGTTGGCCTCCTAGTATTCTGCTTCTGGGTCTTGATCTCCATAATGAGAACCTTCAGATGAACTAGGAGTATGTTTAGACATATGCTCTCCAATCTTGGAAACAGCCTTATTTGCATCATCAATCTTTGCCTTAATTTCATCAATGGTCTCCCAGCCAATGATTTCCTCAAATCTGCAACAGCAGTCTGTATCTCTGTTGCAACATCAGCTGGAATCTTGTCCTTGTATTCTCCTAAGCTCTTTCTCAATGCTTTATATGGTTGTGTCAGCACTATTTCTCAAATCAATCAAAGCTTTTCTTTCCTGGTCTTTCTGGGAATGCATCTTAGCTTCCCTTACCATCTTTGGAATCTCATCATCTGAGAGCCCTGATGATGATTTAATTGTATGTTGCTGTTCTCTCCCTGTTGCCTTATCCTTGGCAGAACAGTAACAATCCCATTGGCATCAATGTCAAATCCCACCTCTATTTGTGGCACCCCTCTAGGCACTGGGGGGATACCAACAAGCTCAAACTCACCCAGAAGCTTGTTGTCAGCTGCCATTTCACGCTCACCTTGAAGTACTTTACCTGAGTCTGGTTGTCAGATGCTGTGGAGAATACCTGGGAAAACAATTGGCACATAAGAGTGAACCAACCATATTTAAACCAGAAAGAGAATTGACATTGGGAAGCATAATGCCGGGTGGAGGGGGGAGGGGGTGTTGTGGGTTGCAAGTAACCAACATAAAGGAAATTTGGCAAGAAATTTCAACATACATGCTTTCCTAACTAGACTCTGTCCAAGGAATGGCACATATATGCTGATCTGTCCAAATCTTGAAATACTAGTGCTCATATTGCGAGCATATGCATACACTGAGAGACATAAAGTATACCATAAAGTTACAGCCCAACTCGCATGACAACCAAGAAAAGCTTCCAGAATGGAAGTTGCTAATGTATATTCAATTGCGTTTTTTATGCATTTAATACTGATACTGAGTCCAATCTTCAGTGGTCTTATAATTCAAATAGCATAGGTGGATGGGCAAAAACAAATTCCTAATGAAAACCTAACAATCAGGATGATGTCTCTCATCTACTTTTGGTTTTGTTTATCATCTACGGGGGTTTGTAAATCATCTTTCGAGAGTAAATTCTGTAGAAAAACAATGCAAATCATCTTTCTAGAGTGAATTCTGTAGAAAAACAATGCAAATCTAGGGACTTGTGATATTTAAGATAATAAAGTGAAAAAACCAACCTGAGATTTCTTCATAGAGATGGTTCTGTTTCTGTTGATTAACCTGGTGAAAATCCTGCCAATTGTTTCAATGCAAGTGATAGAGGAGTTACATCTAGCAGAAGCAGTTCCTTAACATCACCACGAAGGATACTGCCCTGGATTGCAGCAACCATTGCAACTGCCTCATCAGGATTAAACCCTTTGCTTGGGCTCTTCCCAAAACATTCAGCAACTACCTGTTGCACCTTGGGAACACGTGTCATCCCTCCAACAAGCAAAACTTCATCCACATCCTTTATGGATATCCCAGCATCTTTCAAACAGTTCTTACATGGATTTTTTATCCTGTCAATCAAATGATTCATTAGAGCCTCAAACTTTGATCTGGTTAAACTCATATTAAATGTTTTGCTCCAGAAGCATCAGCAGTTATAAATGGCAGGTTGATATCAGTCTGTGAAGTAGATGAGAGTTCGAACTTGGCTTTTTCAGCTGCTTCCCGGAGTCTCTGTAGAGCAAGCTTATCCTTTGAAAGGTCTATTCCTTCAGTTGCCTTGAATTCACTCACCAAGAAATCCAACAGAGCATTATCGAAGTCTTCCCCTCCGAAGAAAGTGTCTCCATTTGTTGCTTTAACCTGATTAAGAGACCTATTTACTGATTTGGACAGAGAAAAATGTGCAAAGCAACATCAAGAAAAACAAGAGGATGCATACCTCAAATACGCCATTTGAGATTTCTAGAATAGAAACATCAAAAGTTCCACCACCAAGATCAAAGACTGCTATGAGACCTTCCTTGTTATTTAAACCATAAGATAGTGCAGCTGCAGTTGGTTCATTAATCATTCTCTGAACATCGAGACCAGCAATCCTCCCAGCATCTTTTGTTGCTTGTCGCTGTGCATCATTAAAATAAGAAGGAACTGTGATCACAGCTTTGGATATTGATTTCCCAAGATATGCCTCTGCAGTTTCTTTCATTTTGGTGAGAAGAAATGCACCAATCTGGCTAGGGGAGTACTTTTGTCCGTTGGCTTCAACCCAGGCATCCCCATTTGGAGCTTGAACAATCTTGTACAGCACCATGTTTATTTCTTTCTGTGTTTGAGGATCATCAAATTTTCTCCCTGTGAGACGTTTGGTCCCAAAAAATGTGTTTGTTGGATTAGTCACAGCTTGACGTTTGGCTGGGGTTGCCACAACCAGCTCATTATCCTTGTTGAAGGCAACTACTGATGGTGTAGTCTGAGACCCTTCAGCATTCTCAATAACTCTGGCATTCTGGGGAATGTATTACAAAATTCAAGTACAAATGTGAGGAAAATAAAGTGAAATTTTGTGGACTTGAAATTGATTACAAGATAAAGATAGACATAGATAAGACAACTGACCTTGCCTTCCATCACTGATACACATGAATTAGTGGTGCCCAAGTCAATACCAATAACTTCATTGCCAGGAGGCCTTGAATTGTATCATCAACAAAAAAAATATTCAGCAATTGTAACAGTTCTGAATCAGAACAAAGCAAAAAACAATAATAATACCTGAAAGTTCTGGCCAAAGATGTCTTCACATTGCCAGTCAACTGCAGATGATAAGATACACACCAAACAAGTCCCTCAAAATGCAGTTTCACTGTGCCACTAAAATAACCAAACAAATCTCCATCACACATTTATGTTTACATAAAATTGATCCTTGACTAATAAGCAACAAATTGGAAGATAGGATTAAAATTGAGACACGGAAGATAGGGTTAAAATTGAGACACAAACACACACACACAAAAGCATTAGCTTTTGTGGGCATCCAGCCAATTATCAAATACTAATTGGAAGAAACCTCGCATATTACTACTATGCTTTACATGTCCAGTGAAAAAGCAATCATATATAATAAAGCATTCCTACTCTTAGTTTCACAATCTACAAGTATGATGTGAGAATCCTGCAACTATAACAGTTCCAAAATGCACAATCATATGAACACAGAATATCAGAGCTTGAATTCCAAACCAAAGACAAATTCAATACTCTAATGTCCTTTACGCTAAGCTTTTTCTCGTCAGAATCCTGCAACTATAACTGTTCCAAAACGCACAATCATATGAACACAGAATATCATAGCTTGAAGTCAAGACAAATTCAATACTCTAATGTCCTTTTCGCTAAGCATTTTTTTTTTTGTTGGTTTCCTCGGGTAGAAAAAAGTTAAAGGAGATACAGAGACAGAGACAAATAATGAGAAAGATAGTGGAAGAGAGAACGCACGGATCTGTAAGCAGAAGGGACGTCTGACCGGCCGAGAGAGCGAACGAGGAGAGAAGTGGCCATTATGGCTTACGATTATGGGACTCTATTTTAGGGTGTATGGGAAGAAGAGTGAAGCGGAAGAGAAGGGTTCGAGGTCGCGGTTTTGCACAAACAAAAATGAAGTACAAATGAGTGAAATGACTTTTTTGGTCTTCCAAGTTTGGGGGGTTATGAGAGATAATAGAAGGGTGGAATGGGAAAATTAGTGAGAATTTTTCGTAGCTTTTTCTTATTTTCCAAGTTACGACTGGGCAATGGAAGCATTGAACCCAGCGGGTGGTCAGCCTTCATGGGCAGCAAGTCAGTAGCAGCAGGACATGTTCGAATTTGCACATTTTGAATGTTCCAACTCCTTTCGCACTTCAACAATGGACTTACTCACACGTTTGGTCGTTTAATCTTATTAAATCATAAAACATTCTGGTGAAGCTTTAGAAAGAAATATAATCACTAGGTAATAAATAAGTACAACAAAGAATCTGCAATCATTGTTAATCCTGATACCGGTATTCCTAAATTTATTAATATGAAACTATTGCCAGCTTTCGTAGCTGCAGTTTATCAAGGAGCAATTATCACCTTCACTTGCATAGTTGTTATACATGCTCTCATAATTTCTGGGGGATCCCATGGAAAAGTTTGTGCAATTACACTTAAATTTCCCTAATTCAATAATCAAGAAATGCATCAAACTTTGCTTCTCTACCCAAGTAATCAAATGCCACTAATAGTATATTATTCTAAATAATATAACATGTCCTACTGTCCATAGAACACATCAACACACTTCAATCCTGAACTTATACAGTTAGATCAATATGATACAAAATCTTGAATAGCATACAAAAAGAAGCATTGAGGTCAATGCCATCCAACCAAAATCAAATTTATGGCCATTATCGACACGGCACTGTAAGATAATGTTTGGTAGGATATAATATAATGTGATGTAACGTAATTAAAAGAAATTTTAGTTTAATAGTTCATTGAGTTTGAATTTGATTACATTTCATTACATCCTAACAAATATTACCTAAAAGTTGCCAATTATACAAAATCTTGAAACTTTTCATGAAGCATGCCCCTGCAAAGAGAAACAAGGAAAAAACCTCCAAGGTAATTTCCTACTTGGGAAACATTAGGCCCTCCACATACGAAGTCAGAGAATGCCCTCCAAGCTCCCCTTGCTATTTAAGGAAAAGAAGATGTGGGAAAGCCTTTGGTTGTCAGCTTGGTAATTCATAAATTGCTTCATCTTAAAACTATATCTCTATATCAGACAATTGAAGGAACATAACACATTAGTAGAGGTACCAATAAAAACTGGACACGATGTCACAAATCCTCTGATTTGGTATCGTCTTATGGTTGGGTTCGAAATGTTGTCTTATCCAAGTATTCCTCTTCGATAGTTTCTTTTAGCATGAACAGCCTTTGTATAACAACAGGTTGAGCCATTTGCTTGGCTTCCCTGATGTCAGTGTCCTCCTTATTTAGATGGTATGCATCAAGCATAATCTTGATCCACTTGTGCAGTTCCTTTGGAGTACTGCCCAACCACAAAGAGATAGCATGATAAAACTAAGTTATACAAGCAACAGAACACCTAAAATCTCTGCAATTATATTGAGGAATTAACAAGATTGCTTACGTGTATAAAGCATAAGGGTCCTTTGCTTCATGGTCATCGCCTGGGCAGAATGCTGTTGCCAATGCAGAGAATCTCTCTTCAGGATCTGCAATGTTTAGCAAATGCTTAAGTAGCTTTATTTCTTTAGGAGCAATGCTTCTAAGGGCGCTCTTTGTGGCTCTGTAAATGCGATACATTATATCCTTGACCTGAAATAGACGTCCAAGAAAAATTATTTGAGGATGAACAAAATCTACGCAAAGCTCATGTTCAACGCAACAAAACAATGCTATAAAAGCATTGAGGTTCTGAGAAGCAGACTAAGTGTGTATATTTCTATGTCATCGTCTTGACCAGCTGATGTATATGATTTGCTTGGTGAGTAAATATTCATGTCAGTTCCTTCTTAATGAAGATAACATCTTGGAATGCTCCAGAGATTCTAGTATGCCAACAATTATGGAATTTGGATGGAATTGCATCAAACAAAGACTACTTGCTAATGCTACATCAGAGTTGGAGATATCTATCACATAGAATGTACAAGGATCTAGTTAGCTGGGCCACTTGAGTCCTGCTTGCAATCAAAGGAAAAAGAAAGGGAGATGTATTTGACTCCTAATCAGATGATGGATCTTATCAATTCATCCCCAATATGTTTAAGGCATATATTCTGTTTTTGAATTTTGAAAGCTAAGACAACATTAACTTGATATTGTTTCAGTATATATGCTTCTTAAAAGCAGATCTTCTTAACTCTTTTAATTTATACAAGCTATGAGATTCAACCCTCTTCCAGTCTGACATATTCAAGCTTTAACAATTCCACACAGAGACAGACCAACACATTATAGTTCACATCTATTACAAAAAGAAATAACATAACTTACATAATAAATCTAGCTGCCAAAGAGAAGAATAAGACTTATTTCAGGCCTCTCAACCACAACCACTTTGCTCATGCAATGCAAATATGTGATACACTGATGCATTAGATCCAAAAGAAAAGAAAATCCTCTGAAGGAAAGATTCTTAACGCTAGGTTCACATTCATACCTCATTTTTCATATTAGCAGAATCTTTAGCTGCTGCCCAAGCACTGTTTATTAATAATATCAACGAAGAGTCAAGTTTCTTTGTCTTAGCTAGGCTTTTAATTTTTTCACATGCCACATCCACAGAAGGAGAGTTAAGGATGTCATCAAATTTGGCCTGGGCAGTATCTAATGTCTCCACGATCTTCAGTGTCCTGTCAAATGCACTGACTGCGGACAAGCATCTAGCCCCTAGCCTGGCTATTGCTGTCCATTTAAGTAGAAATCCACATCAGATGGGTGGCCTAAAGCCAGGTATATAAGCAACCTTTACCTCCAGTATATTTGTCAGAAAGAATAAAAACAACAGTAGGAAAAAAAATTTGATCATATGACCCATGGAAAAAAACAGATGTATTATTTTTCAAGATAAGAAATGGCTACAGTTTATTTTAAATGATTTTCACGATGCCGTAACCGTTCACTTTTCCCCAAAATCTTCTATTGTAGGATGATAAAATCTCTTTATTTCAGTCATGCTAGTGCTGGACATCAAGATATCTTTTTATCCTTCAAATGATAAACACTTTGGCATTTCCTCACCTATCTAAGAGTTCTTTGTGCACATGATTTTTATTCCACAGCTTCAAGCTTGAAAACTGCCTTCATATATAATCTACCGCAGAGGAAACATAGGCAAACAATCATATAAATTACTGGCAGTTGCCCATAATGAATAATAATAATAATAATTCACCAGATTAAGATATATCATTCAAGAATAATCATCCAAATAGTCCATCTGCCATTAGCACAAACTGAGCAATTCAGAAATAAAAAATGATCACAATCCATCAAACAAATCCAAAATGTTAGACATCCAAAATGCTCAAGTAATTACCATCACGATCTTCCAAAGAGTCATAGATTTCTGAGAGAAGGGTCAGATGCCGAAAGAAATCCTCTGTGAAGTCTTTGCGCCGCTTTGTAACAATTGCATTTAGATCAGTTGGGTTGTCTTCAATCTCTTTAAGAAGTTCACAGTGCTTTTCCATCTCTTCATCAATCTGCAATGCTCATTCCTAAGTACACAGAACCAAAACAAGCTCTCTAAACCCAAAAAAGGTATCTATATCCAACCAAACCTCAATTTGGTCATTAGAAAAACCAGAGAAACGGAAACTCCAAACATTAAGAATATGTCCAGGACAATGTAATGGAATATAATCAAATGAATTAGCTTAACAGTTCTGGTGACTCTTTATTGATTACATTCAATTACATCTACCAAACATAGCATAAATTTATAATTTATCAAGAATCATGAGAATCAAAACCCCACCCAACCAAGAAAGAAAGAAAGATGAGGCCATAAATCATACCCTATTCACTTTAGCAGCAAGTGAAGTATATTTCTGCTTCAAGGCTGGATCAGTCTCCATAGCAGCTCTCATTTGGCACCTACAATAGAATCTTTCCCTATACTTATTCCACTCTTCCCTAAAAACCAAATACTTTCTCCATTCTTTAGCTCTGGGTTTTTCATTCAAGAACACATCAATCATCTTATCACAAAATTGGGTAATAGTGTACCCTTCTGCAACTTCAACCTCGCCTTGTTCTTCCATATCAACATTCGCAAAGCTGCTAGCTTTATGACCTGAATAAAAAACCCAAAAGGATTTACCTTTTAAAAGAAAAAAGAACACTTCAAAGTAAGAAAAATCAGACTGGTACTTACTTGTGTTGAGGCTGTGACTTCTTGCTCTGGAAAGAGAAGGGAATTTGACACGTGTTAAGGGGAAATTTTCAATGAAAGAGCCGCTGGGGGTGGTGGTGACGAGTAAGAATTGTGTTGTGGAGGTTAATGGCTCCAACAGTAAGAATCTGTAACTCGTCATGGTTTGCTTTAGATACGTCGCAGATGGGGAGGAAGCATGGATTGATGCTTATTCAGGCAACTAACGAAATGGGAGTGGATAAACGCACCAAGGCTGATGACGACGTCGTTTCATGTCTTTCACACGCTAAACATTTTAGGTCTTTTGATATTCGATCAAATAAACCCATGAGTCATGACTATGCGTTTTTTTTTAACTATATTATTCAAACACCTATAAAATTAATAATTTAATTTGAGTCAAATTTAGTAAGTTATTTTATTTATTATGGGTAATATTATATGTAATAATTGTATGGTAAGTAAATATAGACAAATTCAAGCTGACAAGCAACGCAATAGCTTCCTAACTTCCTTTTTTGTCTATATAATTCAATTTTTACTTAATTTTGACGTTTCTACTTTACTTTAGTTTTTTATATTTTAATTTTTATTTCATTTTGACTTTATATTTTAATTGAAATTTATCTATATTCATCAATATTATTTATATAATTACAAATGAAATAATTTTTAAAATACAAGAGAATTATTTTAATATATTGATGCATCCATATAATTAATAATAAATGATACTTATAAATGTAATTATATTTGAGATAATGAACAAGGGCCAGTTCAACACTATTTATGGCCTTGGGCGAGAGTTAATTTGTGGCCTCTAATAATATAAATATATAATAAAAATTATTTAAATTTTTGTTTCTTGCTTTTTAAGATGCAAAATCACTAATTAAATTTTTATAATCAAGTTTAGAAAGTAAATCTTTTTCAATAGATAATATAGCTAAATGATTTAATCTTTCTTGTGATATGATTAAAAGCAAATAAGATTTTATTAATTTTAATTTTAAAACTTTTTTGGCTGACGGAAATGGTTAATATAAGCTATACATGCATTTAAAAAATAATTTATCTTTAATATCTTATTTGGTATTTTTATTTCATTTGAATCTTCATTTGATTTTTCTAGCAACTCATGGAAAATTTATCAAGTGTATCTTTTTTCTGATTGAATTAGTTTTTCAATTTTTTTTCTTACGTTTTTAAAATTTAGTTTCATATTTTCTAGTTGATATTTTTATTTAAAAAACAAATAATTTAGAGACCTTAATATTATTTTATTTAAATAAAAATAATTAAAGAAATTGCAAGAAACTATAGCACCTGAGTTTTGCTCTATTTTCACTCTCTTTATACTATAGAAAAAAATCTTTACCTGCATAAAATAATAAAAGAACACATGTTATTATAATTTGAATTCATAACCATACAATAGGAATCTATGTATAATTTGGTCAAATAGATTTATAAATAATAAAAATTAAGAACAAATTAAAATCTTGTACCTGCATAAAATAATAAAAGAACACATGTTAAATTCATGATCACACAATAGGAATGTATATATAATTTGGTTAAATATATATATATAAATAATAAAAATTAAGAACAAATGATTATGGAGACAACAACATGTAATATTAAATTTCATGAATTATGAATGAGATTAAGAGCAATAAAAGAGCAAATAATTTTATAATAAAAATGAATAAATAATTAAAAAATATTTTTTCTTGTAACATTGTATATTTAGAATAAAAAATATAGATCAATTCTTTTTTACTGTCGTTTTCTCTATGTCATGGTATACAAAATATGTTTTGAATTTTTTTAAAATTTCATGAATTATATAAAAAAAAGTACAAATGATTATGGAGAAAAAAATTAAATATGATTTGATGAATTTTATAATTTTACGAAAGCATTTTAGAATAGAAGATAAAGAAAATGAGGAAAGAGTAAAGAATTAAAAAAAAAAAAAAAGGAGATGAATAGATATTTTAATTATTTTTTTTTTGTTTTAAATATATAGAGAAAATTTTGAGAAGAGAAAAATTTAATCATTAAAATCAATTAAGTTATACATTATTATCCTAAAGAGTAGATATTTCTAACGTTTATTTTTTCAGTTCAAGATATTTAACAAGTTATCAAGCAGATTATTAATTGCTAATTATTACCTATAAATTAAAATTAGTTAGACTTTTAATAAAATCAAAATTCTATTAAATTAATAATTTATATAATATATATTAGGGAAAAAAATATGAAAGCCCTAATTTTTTTTTGGCTCTATTTTTTGTACCCTTGGCAAAAGCCTTAATGACCTATGCCTTGAGCCGGCGCTGTAATGAACTCATGCAAAATATTATTTATTTATTTTAATTTTATGAATGCATAAGCTTTCGTTATCACAATAACATAAAATGTATAACAAATTAGTAAATTAGTCAAAAAGTCATTTAAATGGGAAACTCTATTCCCACATGCTTGGAGTGTTAATGAGAAAATCAATCAATCTATCTTGGCACAAATTAGTCAAAATTATATGGACTTTAGATGCTTACACAGTTACTCTTTTTTTTTCAGAAAAAAGAGTAAAATTTTACACTATTCCGTTCACAAAAAGGGCTTTCACAATAAAGTGAACTTTTTTTTTAATGAGATTTTCATTTGGGTGGAACAAATTTTTTATGAACTTTAATATGATAAGTAGATATTTTGTTCTTTATTAATCATCGAGATAGAAACAAAATTGAAAATTGTTTTATTCTATTCCACCATGTTGCCATTCCCATTTAGTATTAATTACTAATTAGAATGTAGCCAAAAAATAATCTGTTCACCAAAATTAAGAAGATAACAGAATATAGTAATGCAAGGTGATTTGGGGAAACTTTGTGGATGATTCCAGCCGATGTTGTAAAGACAAGTTAACACTAGTGGACGTTGAGATTGACAACTTTTATTTCCTTATGACAGAAGCAACATAAATTCATTGAAAATTGCTCCAATAACCAATAAATGCAAGTAATCCTGCATTTTCTAAAATTTCTTAGATGCATGGATCCAGTTTGGAAATTGAGTTTTGGTGTATTCTCTCGTAAATGGATGATGATATCTAATCTCATCTAATTAATATATATATATATATATATATATATATATATATATATATATATATATATATATATATATATATATATATAAAATATTTTTTGTTTTTAGATAAATATAATTTTTTTAAAGATAAAAAATGGTAGTGAGTCGATATAA
>CATIWR010323778.1:0-24236 GCA_949677035.1 Omphalea diandra | reverse complement strand
TTAAATTGTTTGAATTATTTTGCATTTACGTTTATATATATATATATATATATATATATATATATCATCAATTTATCTTCTTATGTGACATATTGTGATCAAATTGTGCAAAATTACTTATGTTTAGTATTTGCATGTGTGTTAGGTTTCAATCCTCTACTAGGAAATCACACTTAAGAGAGGATTAGGGATGTTTGATGGAAATTCCCTAAAGTGAAAATTTTGATCTTAGAAATATTTGCTTTGTTTGGATGATATTGTTGTGAATTATATTATTTTCATATTTGAGTTAAGATGTCTTAATTTTGGATGGCAATTGTGAACTTGTATGACAAATTGCACAAATTAAGCATCAGTGCATTAAAGTGGATCATAAATCTTTGAAATTTTATCCTTATCCTCACTGACTTATAATTCGCGGTCGCTATTCCTTGTTCACGATCGCGAATTAGAAGTCAAACTCACCCAGCTGACAAACATCAATTCGCAGTCGCGAAATTTAATCTCCACCGTGAATTTTGTCAGATTTTTAAATTTTGACCGTTGGAGCGCGTATTCCCAAGAAAAATTTGTCTGTTACTCACATTTTTTGGAATTCGCAATCGCAACTATGAAATCGCAGATGCGAATTAGAATAACTGACTTACATTTATGAGATTTGATTGCCTACCGTTTCCAACCCTCTATTAAATCAATTTCTAGCCATTTATAGCCATTGGTGCCTCTTCAAAGGCTATATATACTCCCTCAAACAGTGTTTTCTTCACAACTCAAACATCCAACTATCAAAATTCTCTCAATTTCTCAAAATTTTCTCAACCTCTCCATTGGCTCTCAAGAAATCAACTAGAGGCTGAGAGAGGTCTCCAAGAGCAAGTAGAAGACTATTCTGAAGATGACAGCGAATCTCCAACTTTTTAGATATTAAGGTTCTCTTTGAACTTTGTTTTTGTTTTCTCTTTGAAAATAAAAAATGTGATACCACATGTTTTATCTGTTTCTTTTTCAAAGCATTTGTCTTGAACATATATTTGTTTAATATTTATTATTTGCTCTTTTAATACTTATGCTTGTTTATATTTCCTTTTATGTCATCTAACCTTTTCGATTTTGGCAAAGGAGGAGAGATCGAGAGATACAGAGGAAGAAAGATAAAGGGGGAGAGATAAGTAAAAAGGGGGAGAGATTAGTGAAATTTATCCTAAGTTGTATAAGTTAAAGGGGAGCAACATAAAGCAACTTAGAGGAACTTAAGTCAATTTGACACTTAGGATTCTTGGAACTTAGAAAATTTTTATCTTTTGCTAAAAATGATCATTAAAATCCTATAAGTAGTATTCAATTTTAATGTTATGTATTTATTCTTCATTTTGGATCAATCTATGTTGTCAAAATAAAAAAAAGAGGAGATTGTTGGCTAGGATAGTTAATCCTAAGTCTAAAACCTCCTTTGACCTTGACAAAGGAGATTGATCATTACTAATGTTTTTATTAAGTGTTGATTTTGTAGAAAAATAAGTCTTTCAAGTTAAGTTGGAAGAAAATCTCTCTAACTCCAAAGTGACTCGCGACCGCAATCAAGGATTCGTGACCGCGACTCTTGAAAATACTTGCCAAAAATCAGACAGGCTAAATCGCGGAGTCATTCTCGACCGCGAATAAGCAAAATGAAGAAAACAAAAAATGACAGACGAATTCGTGGTTTGTATTGCATCAGAGTCACGACCGCGAATTGCAAAAAGCTTCAAAAAGGAAAGAAATCCACAATCAGAGCTTGACAAGTGTCCTAGGAAGTCGTTGGAAGTCAAAAATTGTGAAGGCTACATGTTGGTAGCAACCGCGATTTGAGAAGTGAAAGTTGCAAAATTTGGCAGGCTGTTTTGCGGTCAGGATTGCAGTTTGTATAATGAAAATCACGACTGCGACTTATGCTGGCTAAAGAAACACAATGGCTATATTTTCCTAATAATGAAAAGCTGCCACGTGAATTAGTCGTTATACTAGCCATTAGACACAAAGTCGCAACTTTTGACTTTTGAGAAAAATGTGAATTAGCCGTTAGACACAAAGCCGCAACTTTTGACTTTATTAAGGAAAATTGAAAATCACCAATGGGAAGCTAGCACATGGACTAGCTGTTAAACTAGTTGTTAGTCTCTTTGGTGGAATTTGGGTATAAATACTCCACCAAACATTAATAAATGACAAGGTTAAGAAATTCATTATCAAGAGAAAAAGTTTTCAATTTTTGCTACTTATTTCTTTCAATTTTCTTTATAAGGTTGTTAATTGTTGGGTGTAAGCATTAAACACCATATTGTAAGGTTGTTGTGTGAACCTGTAAAACACATCGAGATAGGTTTTAGTGTGAGCCTTGAAAACACCTGTGATGGGTTTTAGTGTGAGCCTTTAAAACACTTGTAAAAGGTTTTTGTGTGAGCCTGTAAATCACAAGTTGTAAGGTTTGGTGTGAGCCTAAACACTAAGTTGAGTGTAAGCTTGTAAAACACTAGTGATTGAGTGAAATACCCAATTGGTGAATTGGGGAGTGGACGTAGGATTGGTTAATGCCTAAAACACTATAAATCGCTTGTCTCAATCTTCTCATTTGTCCTCGTTACTTCTTTGTTTTTAGAAATTTTCATACACCAATTCAACCCCTCTTCTTGGTGCCAAGGGCCAATAATGATGAACAAAATAGTGATAAAGATGAGAGTGGTGCAACAACAAGTGATGGTGGTACGACACAAGGTTAAGATAGAGCTGAAGTTGATGACTTTGAAGATCCTGACATACTCAATGAAGATGATGATTTCGTGAATGGAATTAATAAAGTTCAAAACAAGAAACAAATAGGAAGGCCTAAAAGGCATACTAAAAAAAGTGACAATAAGTGGATTAACAAATACTTTGAGGTTTGATGGTTTGTTGGATGATGATGATAAGAGTGATGAAGATTACTTACCTTTTGATGAACTTTATAATGGAGATGACTCAAGTGAAGATAAGAAGAGAAGGGTTAGGTTTCCTGAATTTAGTACTGAAAGGGACATAGATGACCCCATATTTAAAGTGGGGATATTATTTAAAAATAAAAAAGAGTTTGATGACGTGAAGGGTATGAGGGTGATAGTGATAGAGATGGGGATGGGAATAAGGATGAAGTGGATGATGGAGAAAGTGATGAGGGTGAGGTTGATGATGTGAGGGAGATGACGATCATAAACAAAATGGGGATAAAGATGAGAGTGGTGCGACAACAAGTGATGGTGGTATGGCGTAACGTTAAGATAAAGTTGAAGTTGATGATGACTTTGTAGATCCTGACATACTCAATGAAGATGAAGATTTGGTGAATGGAATTAATGAAGTTCAAAAAATGAAATCAATGGGAATTCCTAATGGACATAAAAAAAAAAGTGACAATAGGTGGATTAGCAGATACATTAAGGTTTTATTGTATGTTAGATGATGATGATGATGATAAAAGTGATGAAGATTACTTACCTTCTGATGAACTTTATAGTGGAGATGACTTAAGTAAAGATAAGAAGATGAGGGTTAGGCTTCCTAAATTTAGTGTTGAAAGGGATATAGATGACCCCACATTTAAAGTGGGGATGTTATTTAAAAATAAATAAAAGTTTATTAAAATAGCCTAAAAAGGAACATCGTTTTCAAGCATTCAAGCCTGAAGAGCCTCACTTTTGTTGTGACTGATGCATGCCCTCAAGAAGTGATTGATTAGGTGGCTTACTGCTTCCTCCTCTAATGTCTCATAGGGACCTTATTTTCTAACTTAGGAGAAACTATAGTGATTTGCCTCCTGCCAGACCTTGAGGACATTTAACTAGATCTCTTCGACAATAGTCCATCTGTATTGCTACCTGGATCGATGTTATCGTACATAAATGGTGGTTGGCATGTTCTTGAGGTAGCATTATCCTATTTTCATTTTCTTTACTTTTTGCTTATTATCACTTTATTTCATTAGCGATGCTTTTTTAGTAGGACTGGACCATTGAACTACAATTGTTGGAGGATGGCAATCCTTTGAAGTGCATGGATAGGTATTATACTTATTTTGTGCGATGGAGCTTTTGTGTATCATGGCATGAAATCTCTAGAGCTCAGGCACTATCACCTAAATGAGTTGATGATGGATCAAATATGTTTAACCTATAAAATAAAAATTAAATTATTAGTTTAATAATATTGGTGAATCTAGTAGAACACTTATAATGGTCCATCCTATTTCACAGCTTGGTTTAGACTAAAAGGAATCGATAAGTAGATAGCAGCCTGAGGTAATAGGGACTAAGAGGCATTCCTGTGAGTGTCAATTACTGGTGGTACCTCGAGGAGCATGTACTGCTTTGGCAAGAGGGTCTCGACACTTGACATATGCCCTAATGTCTGCCTTTTAACATGTTTTGGGCAGTCGACCAGAAGGGTTATGAGTATCAATTGGTGTTGGTGTTCTAACTTAAAAAGTAATTGATTGTTGAGGTGTGCGGTATCGAACCTAGGGATGATTTTGCTATCCAAAGTAGGCATAAAGGCTTTTCTTTATCACAAGGCACACACCAAGATGATGTTGGATTGTAGTGCTTGGGCCATGATGGCCCATTCAGAAAGCAGACCCATAAAGCCAACACCTATAGTTGGGAGCCATAAATGAGCTTGAGTTATTGAGGATTTAGGCTTAAAGCCCATCATAGTAGGGGAGCTAGACCCATTTTTAGACAATCTTATGGAGACGTGTAACTTCCTTGACCAGCTCTATGATGGCCCTTGATATTACTCGATCATCATATACATTCGAACCAGTTGACATGAGTCATATAAGTATTATTTTATCTCACTTTCTGATCTTGCATTATTTATTCCTTGTTATTTTATTGACTTTTCTTTTTATTTGCAAATTGCTACATCTAAGTCAAAGCCATGATCAATCTCATCATTGCGCTCAAGAGGATCGTGATGCAGCAAACTCGAAAGGTTTAAGTTAGTAATAGTATAATTCATGTATGCATAATTATGCTTGAGTTAGTGTGTGTGCACATGTGACCTAACCATTCTAGACCCTACGCTTATTGTACGAGGCATTCCAGTGTTAAGGCAAAGAGCTAGTAAAGCTTTGGGCTAGTATGCTGCATTTAGTACCCATCGAGTCAGAGAATTATAGGGGCACCACAAATAAGGAGGACAATGATGAGGATTGAGCTAGCTACGGTTGCCCTACCCCTTCATTCTCTAAAACCACTTATTAGGCTTTAGGATATTTCTTTTCTATATTTAGAATTATAGAGAGCTTTGGTGCACTTATACGGTTATTGGGTGTGTTTTTTGCCCCTTTGGATGCTATCTTTTGGACATTTTAGGTATTAAGGTATTTCAAGGTTGAAACACCTCAATTTTGTTACACTTTAACTACTTTTTATCATAATGAATGCCCATTTTCTATTCTGATACTTTATTCATAATATGGCTGAAGGTTTTCTTGATTTTGCCCATTTATGCATGTTTGTACCTTTTACATAGGTTTGAGTTGATCTAAACACCCAAAATATAAAAAAGACTGATATAAAAAATTATAGGAAAAATGGTTTGTATAAACCAATATTTGTTTGTATATTAGACAGTCTGTATAGTCATATTAACTGTTCACTGCTATCATGCATTATCTGCATTCTCCTTCTTTTATGAAACTCTTCTCCTCAATTTCAGTGCCCATTTCTACCATTTCTTCATTTCCCAACATGGACAAAGTCTTCTCAAAGTCTTTCCCTATCCTGAATTGGTTTGATATTTGGGGCATATTTTAAAGTCCTTTGTTATCCTTCATTTATCTAGCTCAATATTGATTTTCTTCGGGTAGCTTGTTACTTATATGATCCAATTACCCACTTTATTTAATTTGGTGAACACAAGATCTGCCCCTACTAGAGGAGTTTAATGTCATTGGCTACTATCATATTATTGGTTGGATTGTTTTACTATGTTTGGATTATCTGCAAATTCAAAAAATAATGGAATTGTTTGACTTGTGTTATGATGAGGTGTTTACATTCACTCTAGGAGAAGAGAAGATCCTCACATTCTCATTTCACACATTTCATTCTTCGAGAGGCCATGCTAAGGCAACCTAATGATGAGTGTGTGCTAAGTATAAAACCCTTAAGCTATAAGTGCACAGGTTATAAGTAATAAAGTGTACTTTATGAGTACGAATATTATTTCTATGAGGATTGAGTTTAAGTACTAAGTATATTATATCTTATATTATCTAGAGAATCGATACTAAATGACAATTGAAGTTGTAAATAAGAAAATAAAATCAACATTTGTAATAATTGGAAATAATCAATGAAGAAGAATAACTAGGGGCTCAACTTCACTTGGAGCCTTCTAATGGATTCATTATCTCCATCTATTTGGTTCATTCATCAAGTGCTACTATTGAGTCAATAAAGTGATTAATCAATCTCTCTTAAGTATCAATTAACATACCAAACATGTTAACCTAAAGGTCTTTTAACTCAAAAGCTAGACATCATTCAATTATCTTACTAAACAAGACTCTAAATCAATTATCTTACTAAACAAGACTCTAAGGATAATAATGCTTTATTAAGATCTCTCAACTCATAACAAAACAAAGAAAATTGCTAAAGGATCCATTCCATGGAAAGCATTTCTCGATAATTGATTCACGAAACTAACAATGATTAATGGTAAGTCAATCAATAACATAAAGCATTCAACAAATTCTAACACAAATAATGAATGAAACTAAAAGACTTAAATTAAGGAAACCCAATAAAAGTCACACAAGATCGATCTACAACCTTAGCCTTAAGAATTTTAATTTATAATAAAAAGGAAAGAAGAAAAGATGACAATTAAATCAATCCTAAGAATAGCCATGAACTTCTTCTTGAACTTCCTTTTTGCACCTTCTCTCTATAACTCCTTGATTGAATCCTTAAGACTTGTTATCTTTGTTCTCTTGCTTTAGATGAGTCTTTCATGCTCTAATTCTACTTTATTTTCCTCCTTAAATAGTGCTTTAATCGTGCCTTTAAAAGAGAAAACTTAGGTGCATATAAAAGGAAAGGAATTCTTAGAGATTTCTTTATACATTTTAAGGTTTAATGAAATGCATGCTCGTGTTCTATTAAAGCATAACTATGTGTTACTATGATTCCTACTTTACATGCCATCTCTTAAGGATGCACAACCATGCTTTGAGGTTTTGCATTTCTAATTTCCTTTAGTTCCTTGATATCAGTGAGACACATGGGCATATGCTATCGAAGCACAATCAAATGTTTTTTCTTCTTTAAAGATAGCTTTGCTTTTCTTCACTTTGAAGCTTAAAAAACAGTAATTAACATGTAATAGGCTCATTTTATGTGAGGAATTAAGAGGACATACATGGTTTTAAGGGAGAATTGAACTGTAAGACATGAATTATGATGTTATAGACAACCCAAGCTTATATCTTAGCTGTTATTCTGATGGGAAATTTTTGCTACGAAGGGATGGCAAAGAGATTGATTTGAAAATTTTATTACTCATCAAAGAAAATGAACTAGAGAAAACTCCAATCCCTATAATTTTTAGTGAGACTATTATAGGCATGGATAAGATGTCATTAGATATTAGTGATCTTTCATCAAGAGTCTATTATCGCTTCAAATATGGGCTTTTCTTATAACCTCTTTTATTTATTATTATATTTTTTTTCTTCTTTTTTTATTTTCTTTTTTTTTTCTACCCTATCTTTTGCTTGAACTTTCTTTACATGTTTTCAATCTAGCGACATACTATCCTTTCGAGTTTTCAACCTAACAAGCTTTGTATTTTTTTTTCCTTCTTTTTCTTTCTTTTTTTTTTATTTTTGTATTTATACATATGGTTAGAAGAGAAATTATGTTTTTTAGGGGCTCCCACTATGGATGCAAAACATTGTTTCCCCCAACATCACTCAAATTATCATCAATCAAGGCCTGCTTTTACTAGAGCAGAATGGACTAAATGTTGTCTCGTATTTTAGATTCAGACATTTGTTGGATCTATCCTTGATGGAGACTGACTAAGGTTTCTCTAAGGACTTATGAAGGGTGCATGATCATTCTGACTCTTATCGTCCAATATTTTTTATGACCTAGCTATAGTTCGTCGATAGTTTAGAGTTATACATGATTCAATGGGCTTTCTTCCTGTCTTCATAAAGGGACTCCTAACTTAATGCTTCCTAGATTAGTGGAGGCGATATGGGATTGTCGCTACATCTACCACATCTTTCTGGTTAACGTCTCTACCTCTAATAATGTTAAATTTGAGGCTTGGCTACATGACAGTTAGAGACATATAACTTTTTTGATCTCTTCAAAAAATCTATAAAGATAATAAGCATATGGAGAAAGAGCTTTTTATATTTCATTTTGTTTAAAAAAATGTTTGATAAGGATTACTTTTATTATACAAATGCATTTTCTTTTGATATTATGCTTATCACGAATCATTATAATTTGCACATTATATATTAATTAAATGCATGATCACCACTTTTAATAATGGCGCACTAGATCACTTAATTGTCTTGATCAATGCCTTTGATGTGTTGATTCCTTGTTCTTCATCCTTTATCCTTTTACCATTACCTCAATCTTGTCCAATACTCTTTTTGATGGGTGTAATCTTCTCCTTAGTTGTTGTTCACACTTTCTCGCCTTTTGCCTCATTTATTTTTTATGTTTTAATTTTCGTCTAATCTGCCTTCTTAGATTTTTAATGTAAGGGGCTTATATGCTTTTTCTTTTTTTTTTTTTCTTTTTTTTTATGCCCTAATTTTTGCCTATGCTGCCTTTTTAAAATTTTAACTTAATGACCTCATTTATTTTTCTCACTTCTTCACATAAAATACTTCTTCAACCTATTTAGGTTTATGGATTCAGAGTACTCATTTCCATTAATGTCTGATAACTTCACTACTACTTGCATATATATGTTTAATCATATAAGGATCTTCCCAATTTGACTTGACCTTTCTATGAGGATCCTAAGCATGCAGTTGCATTGCCTTCAACACTAAGTCACCAACCTTTATCATGCTCGTCTTAACCCTTTTATTAAAGGTGCGTGCCATCCTTACCTTATATAGCTAAATATTGTAAATGACTTTGAATCTCTTTTAGTCTAACAGAGCTAGTTGGTCATACCGATTATTTACCCACTAATATTCAAGAACTTTATCTCAACCAAAACCCAAAAAAATTTCATCTCCACTTCTATTAGTAACTCTTCTTCCATCCCGTATACAAAGGAATAAGATGTCATCCCCCTTGATGCCCTAGTTGTGGTTTTATACCCCCATAATGCAAAAGGTGGCTTCTCCAACCAATCCTTATAGGTCTCAACCATTTTGGCTAGGATATTCTTGACATTTTCATCAGTAGCTTCAACTACATCGTTTCCTTATGGTCTATAAGGCAAGGACTTATGATGTACCACTCCATATTTTTTTAGGATTATTCTTAACTCGGCCTAAAATGCACTTCGTTATTTGTTACAATGTGATGGGGCATTTTGTAACAACATATAATGTTTTTCTCTATGAATTGGGCCATCTACTTTGCCTCTAGCTTCCTAAAAGACTCAGCTTCCACCCATTTAAAAAAGTAGTTAGCTGTCACTATAATGAACTATGCCCCCTTATAGAAGCTAGTTTGATTTGTCCAAACACATTGATACTCCATGCCATAGATGGCTAAGCTGAAGTCATATTTTGTAATTTTATTACTAGCAAATGATTGAGGCTACCATGAACTTGGCATTTGTGACACCCTTTTGCCATTTTGATGCAAGCTTGCTCTATAGTTATCCAATAATATTGTATCCTCAGGATCTTCATGGCTAAAACCATCCATTCATGTAGGGATCAAAATATGTACCTCTTGTATCACATTGTTGGCTTCTTCTTCTTCTATCAAACATCTCCGATGAATCCCATCTGGCATTGGTTTGTACATCATGCTATCATGAACCATGAACTTTGATGCTAACTTTCAAATTATATCCTTATCCTTCTTTTCTTCCCCCTCAAGGTATGCATTACTTTTCAAGTACCTTTATACATCATAATACCATGTGCAATTTTCTACAGACATCTACATTACTCTTTCTTCAACATAGCATGGCATTCTAAACTTGAGTGTAATCAAACGCTTCATTAACATCTTCTTAGGTCCATCCCAAATGAAAACCAAAGTAGCTAAAGCATCAACCATTGCATTCTCTTTTCGTGGGAGATGGTGAAATATGATCCTTGAAAGTTTTAGGCTAGCTTTTTCAGATGCTTTAAGTATGGGCTCAAGTGCTAATCCTTTAATTCCCACTCACCGATCACTTAAGAACTTACTATCAAAGAATCTTTGAACACCTCTTTCGTTCTAACCCTTATTTGGATTAATGACTCCAGCCTAAATGCATAAGCTTCATATTCAGCCATATTATTAGTTACCTTGAAGTCTAGTTTCTTGGCTATAAGAAGCAACTCTCCTTTTGGTGATGTTAAAATCACTCATACACCGGTTCCTTTCTTGTTTACTGCTCCATCAAAATACATCCCCTATCTTTAGGGCTCTATTACTTTTAAAGCTTCATCGAAGAATTAGGGAAGTTCGAACTCTCCTTCTAAAAGTGTTTGTTGAACTAGGTATTATCTAATCGCCTAACCTTGTATCACCTTCTTAGTCACATTCTTAGTACCAAACTTTGTTAAAAGTATCAACTACTTTACTAGTCTTCTAGTTTGAGATAATACATAAGTATTTCAATGAGTTAAGCTTTGAAATAACTTTTACTGAATAGGATTGAAAATAATCTTGTAACTTCCTCATAGCTTAAACCATGGCTAAACATGTATTTTCAATCTAATTATACCTCTCTTCATATTGGAGTAATATCTTGTTGAGTTAGTATATGGTGTGTTCATTCCCATCATCCTTATTTGTAACATTACTCTTATAAAACTCTCTTCTATCATTAAGTATAGAATCAACTACTTGCCTAACTTTGGCATTCTTGTACTGGTTAATTTGACGGATCTTATTTTATCTTTTCAAAGGCTTTTTAGCATTGTTTATTTCATACAATATGTTGATCCTTCCTTAACAACTTGAAGATTGGCTCACAAATAGGGGGTACGCCTAGCAATGAACCTACTAATGTACTGAAGACAACCTAAAAACCCTTAGGCCTCCTTCTTTGTCTTTGGTATAAGCATTTCTTAGATGGCCTTCATCTTATTCAAATCTACCTCAATTTCCTTCTCACTCATTACATGCCCTAATAGCTTGCTTAATGTAACCTCAAATACATAATTTTTTGAATTAAGCCTAAGGTTGTATTAGTCCACGGTATGTATAAACTTTTGTAGGGCCTTAAACTGTACTTCTCAAGTCTCTAATTTAACCATCGTATTATCAACATACACCTCCACCACCTTATGCATTATATCATAAAATGACGTAGTGACCAACTACTAGTATGTCATTATAGCATTCTTTAACCCAAAAGGCATTACTCGATAATATTATGTGCCTCTTTCAGTGATAAAAGTAGTTTTCACTTTATCCGTGATGGCCATTAGAATTTGATTATAATCAAAGGACCCATATAGTCCAAGTCGTAGCATTATCCACTAAAACATCAATATAAGGCAGAAAAAAAATCATTTATGGGGCAAGCCTGTTCAAATCCCAATAATCCACACATATTCTTACCATTTTATCTTTCTTTGGCACTGGCATTATATTAACCAACTATTATGGGTAGTCAACCACCTTTAAAACTTAGCCTTCAATTGTTTTACTACTTTCTCTTTCACCAACTATGCCCATTCTAGTATCATTCCAGGAGTTTTTATTTTTTGGTCTCATGTACGGATATGTTGGGAACCTGTGTTCAACCATCAGTCAGTCAAACCCTAATATATTCTTATATGTCCAAGAAAAAAACCTCTAGTATTTCCTCAATAACTGTTTAAACTTTTTTCATCCTTCAAGTGTGATATTGCTGACAATGAGCAAGATTTTTAAATTCTCCCATGTGTCAAGATTAAATGCAATGGTATGCATAAAACTAATGTTAAATATGCTCATGAAATGATGCATGTCATGCATATTATCATAAGGAAAGACATCACATAAATAGGAAAACTCATCACTTATTACTTTAAACTTGGAAGCAAATATATGATCATCTTAAAAAAAACTAAAAATAAGAATGTCAAAGGTGTCAAAAAAGGTGACTCTTCTATGAGTTGCAACTAAAATTTCTTTAGTGTCAATCTTCTTCTCCTCTTTTTCCTTGCCACTTCTAGAGTAGTTTTTAAGCCATCGGTCACTTGCAATGAGCTAGCTTCATCCTCCTCCCTATCATTAGCCATAGCTTTCACAACTATTTTAAATTCTTACTTCGTCTTATTATCTTCTAGCTTAACTTTTATGAAGCTCTTCTATAATGTCATCCATCCAACCTAACTTTTCTAGTCTTAGACGATTATCCTTGAGCTTCTCCACCTTTTACACATTTAATGGAGTTCACAAATCATGTTCTTGATGTCTAAGTTAATCCCTATAAACTATTCTTTAGCACAAGTACTAGGTCCACTCTTCCCATAATATGGATATTTATAAGGTACCTCTAATTCATCTTGTTTAGTTTGTTTTTTCTCATTTGGTTTTGTAGTTTCCTGAATCTGCTAATCTAACACCTATTAGTGGTACTCTTTGTCCGACATCTTCCATTTGTCATTCCATGACTAACTTGTCTGAGAATCATACAAAACTACATATTGATCCCCTTTATGGTCTCTTTTAACCTGTTTGCCCTTCTTTTTTTCCTTTTTCTTTTCATTCTCCTTATAGGATGAGTCCTAATAGTTTTAATTTCCAACCTTTACACTCCTCAGCTACATATGAAAGAATGTTTACTCTAAGTTATCTAGTGGATTGACTTTTGGCTTACTATCATCCTCTTCTTTTTTGGTAACCTATTATTTATTTCTCTTACCATTTCCCTTCTTTTGTAAAGAAATTGGACAATGGACCTCATAAATCCGTCATCATATGCTTTCCTTAATCACCTTAGTAACCTAATCCCTTTCTTGTAATCTATGTGGGAATGTCTATGAATTCATATATGCTTATATACATCGTCCCTAGCCTTTAACTCGGGAGGAAATTTATGTCCTTCATTATGGTTGCCATCTTTGGATTTACCTACTCATCAGTAACTTTAGCAACCTTAAAACCCCTAAGATAAGGAACTACTATGCTCAGTGTCGACACTATCTCTTTTACTTCAAAATAGGTCACCGCTATATCCCCTTTATAAGAAATATTCACCTTTTGATGCATAATGGATGGTACCCCTCCTAGAAGATGATACCATGGTCTCCCTAATAGTAGTGAGAAAGTGATAAGGATATCCAGTACCATGAATTCCACTATCATCTCTACAACCCCAATCATTACCATAGTTATGAATACCTCGATAACTATGCTCCTACCATTGCCATAAGCTTGAATGATGTTATATGATGTCTCTAAATCCTTTTTAGACACTTGAAACTTGTATAATAGCTTCAATGGGTAAATGTTGATTCCAAATCTATTATCAACTATCACACAAGGAGTCTGCCTTCCTTTCACTTTGACTCTAATGATCAAAGTCAACTTATGATCCCTTCCCTTGAGAGGTAGGTCCTTATAAAAAATGATTTTTCATTTATTGATGACTAAAACCACTACATCCTTCAACGATGCCTCTTTAAAGATAACCAAGCTTAATAATGCCTCAACCATGGCCTTCTTATGGTCTTAACAGATAATGAGTAACTCACACAAATAAATATGGGCTATCATCTTCTTTTACTGCTTCAAGATAGGATTTTTCATCCCATTTTCTTTCACCCGACTCTTTTCTAGCTCTTTCTTAACCTTATAATCTTTAGGGGCCTCATGGCTAAGATACTTCTTTCCACTTTTTGTCACATGTCTTGCTTATCTCTCATTTATCTCTGTATTGCTTTTCTCTCATAGCCTAATCATCTTCTTTCTCTTCACTTCCTTAGTCTCCTTGTTTAAGTATCTTAAGGATTAATATCATAATCAATAACTATGACTTTCATAGGAGGCATTTCCTTAAAAGTAGCTATGACAACTTCTTTAGGAATTTCATATTCTATCATAAAATCATTTTGATTGGGTGTGAAGGCATTATAACAATTTAAAAGTGGATTCCCCTTAATGTTAGGCCTTTAAAAATTTAGTAAGATAATAGTTTTATTGTCAATGAGATCTTAGATCTCTTATCTTAATTTGTAGCAATCATCTATATTATGTCTAACTCCTTAGTAAAAAGCACAATAAGTACAAACATCATACCCCCTTCGTAAAGAATTAGGGGGTAACTTCAGTGCAAATGACTTCAATCCTTCATTTTTTTGTAGCCTCTCAAATACCTTAGACATAGGCATATCCAAATCTATAAATTGCCTTAAGGATCTTACCATATTCACATTCATAGTCTTGTTTAACTCTTCTTAGGGTGGCATACTTCCCCTTTTACCATATTGTTTATTTGATTCATAATTCAAGTCCTCGACTTGTAGGTTGGCCTAAATTGTGCACCAACATTCCTTTAATCCTAATGCTTATGTCAAGCAGGGCTTCTCTAACAACCATTCAGACTAATTCCCTTTATGTTGGTCACCTTAGGGGTTATCTTCTCCTACCATCTAAAATAATCATTGAAACTCTCACCAGTCTTATATCTCAATGACTATAAGTCTTGTAAGGTGACTTTTAGATATGAATTATAGGTGTAGTGCTTCTCAAAAGCTTTTGTTAGCTCCTTTCAATCTCTTTTATCATTTTGGTTGGGTTAATGTACCATATTTTTGCAAACCCTTCTAGTGACAACTTAAAAAGCTCAAGCATAATATATGTGGTGACCCTAGATGTCTTCATGATTAACACATAAGAATGAACATGATTGTTATGTTTTGAGTTTCAATGAACTTTGGAAGCTCAAGCATCAAAAAATTAGTAGGGAGCTTTCCTCACAAATGTAACTAGTCAATTACACACACAATAATTTAATAGGATCATAGGGTCTTTGGGAATAGTATTTCCTCATAGATGAATTCATTAGGATCATAGGTTCTTTGGGAATAGTATTTTCTCTCTTACTCACACCCTTAACTGCATGTTCATAAAAACACAAAAGAAAGAAAAGGGAGGGATATAAAGAAAAAAGTTCAAAAGCATCAAAACATGAAAATAACCTTTTTTACCTTTATCCTTATTCCATTTTTTGGAGAATATGGGTTATACATATAAAAACACATTTTATCATTGGAGCTCACAAAAAAACCTATAAAAAAAACCTTAAAATCAAAAAGAAATGAAGGAAGAAGAAAGTTATAAAAATTTACATATTATAGTCAAAGCTGACTATATAGACCAACATGTGGTCTATACAACCCACTAAGTGGTATGTACAAACTACAAGGAAGTCAGTACAAACCATTGGTATTGAGAATTTGAGAAAAAAAATGAAAAAAGAAAAAGGATGAAAAGAGAATAAGGATTTTAAGGCATGAATGTTCTCTTAATATGTCTTGCCCTCAAAAGCACTTAAGTTTATGGATTATCCTCTGAATGCTAAGAAAAAAGCATGAGTTAAGTCACAAAGTCTTGAAATATACCTTGAATCTTTAGTTTGATGGTTTAGGTGATTAGTTTTCTATATTTAGTGGGTTTGAGTAGGAAATTTGATAGAGTTTGGTAGGGGAATTGAGCCTCCTTTTGTCTCTTCTCTCAATAAGGGTATTTTATGGAGAAGAGGAGGGTGCACTTGAGCCATATGGCTTGGGTTGCATTTAATCTTTGATTTTCAGTAGATAGGATTAAAGAAAATTAAAGAAATTAGAGTTTTGAAATTGCCTATACAACCAATATATTGGATGTACAAACGTTAAATTAGATGTACAACCATATGGCTGTCAAAAGTCAACTATTTAGAAACTTCTCTCTATTAGGGTTTAGAATGTAGTTGTATAGCCAAGTGAATTAGCTATACAATGAACTAGAGGTTGTTCTAATGGTCTTTATGTAAGGCTTGGTTTCGATGATGGGTTTGATCTAAGATTTCTTTCAAGTCTTACTCATACTTTTTGCAATCTCTTCCCCACATTCTTTAAGGAATAATTCCAATAGGGCCCAAAATCCAATTCTCACACTTTCAAAGTTCATCAGAACTCAAAATACAACAAACCATTTTCGCTCTTATGTGTTGGTCATGAAGATACTTGGGATCCTAACATATACTATGTTTAACCTTTTGAGTTATTTTTATGTGAAAACATGATATTTTAACCAATCTGGATAAACAAAGATTGGAAAAGCTGACAAATAGAGACCACTATGTATGCAACTCAAATATGGAGATCAACTTATAAGACTTGGTCATTGAAACATAAGACTAGTAAGAGTTTTAATGATTACTTGAGGAGGTTGAAGAATATGGCTTTCAACGAGACCACTCAACTAATAGAGAGGGAACAAGTCAAGATTATTGTTAAAGGTGCCTTGCTTGGCATTAGCACTATAATTAAAGGGATGTTGGTGAATTATTTTGAAGATCTCAAGGAAACCGACCTATAAGCCGAGGAGTTGGAGGCTGAATCCAATAAACCATATGTTGGAAGGAGAAGTACACCACCTTAGACTTAAGACGAAGGAAATAAAATTGTGGATATGAACATTGTATGGTATTTGAGGCAATTCAATGATTTGGGCATGCATCTGTCTAAGGCATTTAAGAGGTTACAAAAGAAAAAGGGTGCTAAAGCTGCTTACATGTAAGCCACCCATTAACCTTTGGTAAGGGGTTATGATGTCAATGCTTGTTGCATTCTTCACCAGAGAGTTAGGCATAATATAGATGATTGTTTTAGGTTAAAGCATGAGATCTTAGTTTTTATTAACAAAAAGATCATTGTCGTACCAAATTTCAGGAGGCCAAACATTAAAGAAATCTGCTCCTAAACCATTACAATGTCCTACCACCAAATCAAAAGGCATTTATCATAGATTATAGAATTCCTGAAGAAGTTGTCATGGCTACTTTGAGGAGATGCCCCATGTGAAAGTTATAGTTACTGCCTGTGTTATCAATCCTTCAAAGAGTTTAGATGAATAAGCTAAAAAAATGAAGAAAGAAAGAATGATTTGGATATGATAGGAAGGTAACAAAGAGAAGGAAAAGAGATAGGTCAGCTAATAGTTCTTTTTTTTAGTAATTTTAGGGTTAATTTTATTATTAATTGAATTTAATTTGAAAAAAATACTAGTTGACGTCTCACTTTTGGCTTGTATTTTATAATTTTATAGGAAATCCTGAAAATTGGAACTGATTGATGAATAATGAGAATTTTTCAGGTGAAATTATGCAGTTTCAGAAGTTCAGCGACTAAATAGAAATTTGATAGTTCAAGGACCATTTCTAATATTTTTTAGACATAATTCAGATTCTTTCCTAATAGAATTGAGAAGCTATTCGTGTAGTATTTGTGCAGTTTGGGAAGCTCACCGGGTCCTTTCCTAAAGGAGGATTTGTTATTTTCCTAAATGGAAGAGGAGAATATGTTTTTTCTATTTTGAAGGGGAGGAGGAGATTATAAATAGAAGAGGAGAACTTCAAAGAAATAGTAGTTTTGTTTTATTTATTTTCTTTTTTTTTTTTCTACAGAAGAAACTGTCCAAAAGAGAAGAATTATTAGTTATCCATCAAGCTTGAAGAGGAATAGAGACTACAAGGATTTTATCATGAAAGCTTTTCTATTTTATTTTCTTTTTATTTTGATGTTGGCTAGTAATTTCATTATGAACTAAATTAGTTAGGCACTTGGGTATGATGAACCCTAAGATGAGTTTAGAATTTTGATTTTCTTTAGATAATACAATCTTTTCATTATTTTGTGGAATTTAATTGTATTTGCTCTTTATTTCCTTGAATTGATATATCTGGAATATTGGTTATTGTTTTACAATTTTTTAAACCTAGATTGAAAAATCAAATTATTGAATAGATTTAGCACAATTGAAAGAAATTGCATGTAACTCTAGAGATATGATAAAATAAATCCTCCGGATTAAGGTCAAACCTAATAGTGAAATTTAAAGAAACTATAATACAATTTTAGGGGTTTTAATTAGGAAGAGATTTTAATTAATCAACCTAGAATTAGATGTTCATTATCTTGAGATGAATTTTAACATACTAGAGTAATTTCTATGGTTCCATAAATATTAAATTAGATTGCTAGAGGAATTTCTATGGTTCCATAAATATTTAATTAGATTGTATTGTTGAAAAATTAATTTCTTAATAAATATTAGGGGGATTCAATACTTGAGTGCTATTCGTCATATTAGTCATTTTTCTCCCACTCTCTAGTTCATATTTTCATCATTCTAGTTTGTTGAATAATTTTATTTAGTTTTTAATTAGTTAATTAATTCACATAAATTTATCGGTTAAATAATAGAGGAAGAGCTAATATTAGTATTTTTAGTCATTGAGAGATTAACACTTGATACTCCCATGTTATACTATACTCGATAGGTGCACTTGCCTATTCGATCTATAAGTGTTGGTCTCGAATCGTATCAAGTTTTTGGTGCCATTGCCGGGGACTCAAATATTAGAAATACTTTATATCTATTAATTTAGCCAATTTTTCTTTTTCACAATTTTTGTCGTTTCATTTTACCCTTCTTGTTTTAGTCTCATTTTTTTTAATTTTGTTGTGATCTCTACTCTTTTTAGGGACTTTAGTGGTATATGACTCGAAGCAACACAACTAAGCTAGAACCTGAAGACCCTAAAATAGAGAGAATGTTCCATCAAAATTTAATGCAAAAGCGTCAAGAGAAGGATGAGCATAATCAAGAGAAAGTAATCATGGCAGATCATCAGATGACTATGTTTGACTATGCCAAACCCACTGTGACAAATACTAGAAAAAGCATAGTGAGACCCATTGTTGCAGCCATTAATTTTGAGATTAAGCCGAACATCATTCAGATGGTGCAACAGTCAGTACATTTTGATGGTTTGCCAGATGAGGATCCAAATGCCCATCTTATTGATTTCTTGGAGATATGCGACACTTTCAAGATCAATGGAGCTATGGATGATGCCATTTATTTAAAGTTAGTTCCATTTTCATTAAGGGAAAAAGCCAAATGGTGGTTGAACTCACTTCCTAAAGGTTCTATTACTACATGGAACCAGATGACAGAGAAGTTCTTGTTGAAGTATTTTCCACTTGTGATGTCGGTAAAATTAAATGATATCTCATCGTTCACTCAATCTAATTTTGAGTCACTTTATGAGATGTAGGAACGGTTCAAGGATTTATTGAAGAAATATCCATAACATGCGTTGGATACTTAGGTTCATATTCAGACATTCTATTGTGAATTGAATCAAATGACTCGTCAAATGATAGATGCAGCAGCAGGAGGTTCTCTCAACAATAAGACACCAAATGGAGCTCAAACATTAATTGAAGAGATGGCAATGAACAAATATCAGTGGCAAATGAATTCAAGGAGTAACAAACTTATTGGTATGTATAATCTTGATTCAGTTACTGTTTTGGCAAGTCAAGTTAAAGCTTTGAATAGGAAGATTGATGGATTAGTTTTAGAATCTCAAATGGGTCAAGTGTTGCAATGTGACTTGTGTGGAATGGGACATAAAAGCCAAGAATGTCCTAATGTGCTTAGAATACAACAAGAGCAAGTGGACTATATGGAGAATGTTCCAAGATCATAAAATAACCCTATAGTAACACCTATAATCTAGGATGGAGAAACCACCTAAATTTCTTATGGGGGAACCAAGGGCAATAAAGGAATAATCCTCCACTAAGGTACCAACAACCACCATAAGAGAAGAAATCAAATTTGGAAAAGCTAATGACCAAAGTCATCCAAGCTTTCGATGCTAAACTCCAAGCTCAAGATGCCACTTTAAAGAATCATGAAACAAGGTTGAGAAATTAAGGAGCTTTCATCCATAATTTAGAGAATCAAATTGGACAGCTTGCTAAAATGATTTCAGAAAGGCCACAAGGGAGTTTGCCTAGTAATATAAAGATTAATCCTAAGGAACATGTGAAGGCGATCACTCTTAGAAGCAGAAAAGAATTACAAGCTAGAAGCATGAAAGAATTACAAGCTAGACCTAAAGCTTAAGTTGAGAAGAAGGGTGTAAAAGAGATCTAAGACCAAAGTGATGCACATCCTAAGACGGTTAAGGAATTTAAAACTGTCATTCCATATCCCGTGAGACTTAAGAGATATCACTTAGATGAGATTATGGTAAGTTTCTTGAACTCTTTAAGCAACTCCACATTAACTTACCATTTGTTGAAGCTCTTTCGCAAATGCCTAAGTATGCAAAATTTTAAAGGAACTCCTAGCCAACAAAAAGAGACTAAAGGAGTTATCTATAGTGATCTTTAGTGAGGAGTGTTCGGCCTTTTTGCAAAATAAGCTACCTCGAAAGCTCAAGGATCCAGGGAGTTTTACTATCCCTTGTCTTATTAGTGATTTGACAATTCATAGGGCTTTAGTTGATCTAGGTGTAAGCATAAACCTAATGTCTTATAAATTGTTTGCTAAGTTAAGATTAGGGGAGCCTAAACCAACTAAGATGAGCATTTAATTAACTGATATGTCAATTAAATACCCTAGAGGTATCATTAAGGATGTGTTAGTTAAGGTAGAGAAATTCATTTTTATAGCTGATTTTATCATACTTGATATGGATGTCGATGTTGAGGTTTCATTAATTTTAGGTCGACCATTTGTGGCTATAGGCAGAACTTTTATTGATGTTAGTGTGGGTAAATTAGCTTTAAAGGTTGGAGATGAAGAAGTGACCTTTTAAATTTCTGATGCTTTTAAACACTCACTTGACCAAGATGACACTTGTTATTTTATTGATTATATGGATTGTGTTGTTTTTAATTATATGCAGGAAATTATCTCTCGGAATCCATTATAACATTACCTTGTTCAAGGTAAGGAGACAAGCAAGAAGGAAGATGTGAGAAGTGAGCAAGTAGCCTATTTAGAGGCTAATGAACTAATTAAAAGGAAGAAAGCTTTTGAGGAGATTGATAGGAGTAAATAACATAAATTAAAACCATTCATTAAAGACCCACCTACGTTAGAGTTGAAAAAATTGTTTAAGCATTTAGAGTATGCATTCTTGGGAAAAGATTCAAAACTCCTAGTGATTATAGCATCTGATATGAAAAAAGAGCAAAAAGAGAAACTTTTAACTGTACTTAAGGAACACAATAGGGCAATTGCTTAGAAGATTTCAGACATAAGAAGAATTATTCCCTCTTTCAGCACATGCAAAATTTTCATGGAGAATAACTTTAAACCAATTGTGTAACCATAAAGGCGACTAAATCCTAATGTGAGGGAAGTTGTAAAAGCTGAGGTAATTAAATTACCTGATACATGAGTGATTTACCCTATTTCTTACAGTTCGTGGGTGAGCCTTGTACAAGTAGTACCAAAGAAAAGAGGTGTGATTATTATTCTTAATGAGAAGAATGAGTTGATTCCTACAACAATCATCACCGGGTAGAGAGTATGCATTGACTACCGAAAGTTAAAAGATGCCACAATGAAAGATCACTTTCCTTTACCTTTCATAGATCAAATGCTTGAGCGACTATCAGGGCATATGTATTATTGCTTCTTAGATGGCCTATCCGGTTACTTTCAAATTCCTACTGCTTTGGAGGACTAAGAAAAGACGACATTTACTTATCCTTATGGTACATTTGCTTATAATCGAATGCCTTTTGGATTGTGTAATGCACCCGCTACTTTTTAGCGGTGTATGATGGCAATTTTTGATGAACTTGTGAAAAATATTATGGAGGTATTCATGAGTGATTTCTCTATTTTTGGTGACTCTTTTGATTTATGCCTTCATAATCTAGAAAGAGTGCTTAGAAGTTGTAAGGAGACTAATTTGAAGTTAAATTAGGAAAAATGTCATTTTATGGTGCAAGAGGATATAGTTTAAGGGCACATAATCTCATGTAGGGGGATTGATTACCACCCCCAAATTTAGTTAAAGCAATTAGGAGTTTTTTAGGGCACGTCAGGTTTTATAGGGGGTTCATTAAGGACTTTTCTAAGATTGCTAGGCCTTTTAACTAAGTTGCTTAAAAAACAAGAGCCCTTTGTTTTCACTTAAGAATTTTTAGAAGCATTTAACATTCTTAAGAAAAAAATTGACTAATGCCTCAATCATGGTAACATCGAATTGGATTATTTGAACTAATATGCAATGCAAATCACTTTGTAGTATGCATAATTCTTAGACAATGGAAAGACAAGCTTTTTTAATCCATTTACTATACTAGCAAGACTCTCACAGATGCCCAAGAGAATTACACAACTATGGAGAAGGAGTTGCTAGCTGTGGTTTTTACGTTTGATAAATTTAGATCTTACTTGATATTGTCCAAAGTTATTATTTATACTGACCACTCTGCTCTGCGTTAATTGCTCACTAAATCAGATGCAAGACCTAGATTAATTTGATGGATTTTGTTGTTACAGGAGTTTGATCTTGAGATCCGTGGTAAGAAGGGTGTTGAAAACCTAGCAGTTGACCATCTATCTCATTTAAAGAATCCAAATTTAGAAAAGCTTGACAAAACAAGATCAATGATCAATTTCCTGAAGAGCATCTTTACGGCATTGAAGAGGTAAGTGATTTAAATGTTTCGTGGTTTGTTGACATAGCCAAATTCTTGACAAGTGAAGTTATACCAAAAGGAATGTCTCATCATCAAAAGAAAAAGTTCTTTTCGAATTTGAAGGATTACTTTTAGAAGGACCCATACTTGTTTAAAATTTGTATGGATCAAATCATGAGAAGATGTGTCCCAACTTTAGGAGGACGGAAAATCTTAAGGCATTACCATGCTGGACCTGCTGGAGGACATTACAGTGCAAATAGGACAACCTAGAAAGTCTACAAATCAAGTTTTCTATTGGCCAACTATCTATAAGGATCCCAAAGGTATGTAAAGCAATGTGATAATTACCAATGCTCAAGTAATATCTCTTATGATGATAAAATGCCTTAAAACTATATTTTGATATGTGAAATATTCGATATTTAGGGTATTGGGTCTCTTCCCGACTTGATTTGGTAATAAATACATCCTAGTTGCTATAGATTATGATTATAAGTGGGTTGAAGCACAAGCTTTACCCACAAATGATGCTAGGGTTGTAGTTAAGTTCCTTAAGAACCTTTTCTCGCATGTTGGCACACCTCTAGTAATAATAAGTGATAGAGGTACTCATTTTTATAATGCGCAATTTGAAAAAGTGCTTAAAAAGTATGGTATCACATATAGAGTTGCAACCCCATATCACCCTCAAACAAGTGATCAAGTTGAGGTAGCTAACAGAGATCTCAAACAAATTATTGAAAAGACGATTGCACAATCTAGGAAAGATTAGTCCTTTAAGCTAGATGATGCTCTTTGGGCTTATAGAACACCTACTGGTACTAGCCATATACGTTAGTCTATGGAAAAGCATGTCATCTACCTATAGAGCTTGAGCATAAAGTGTATTGGGCTATAAAACTTCTTAATTTTAATCTTCACTTTACAGGTGAGAAGCGAAAACATCAAGTGAATGAGCTTGAGGAATGATTATTGATGGCATATGAGAACTCTAAATTGTAAGGAGAGGGCCAAGAAGTACCATGACAAGAGGATTCATTAATCCAAGTAGTTTAATGAAGGAGATCAAGTACTTGTTTGTAACTCTTGCCTCAAATTACTTCGGGTAAGCTTAAATCTAAATGGTTCGGACTGTTCACCGTTAAGTAAATTTTTCCTTACGGCACAATCGAAGTAACTCATCCTGAAAAAGTTATATTTAAAGTGAATGGTCATCATTTAAAGCCCTATCTCGGAGGTGAGTTTGATAGAAAATGGTTTGTAAGGAGTTAACTTCTCAAAATTGAGTGAGATTGCTCATAGCTCCATCAAGCAATTGATGAATATATATATATATATATATATA
>CATIWR010323770.1:0-19919 GCA_949677035.1 Omphalea diandra | reverse complement strand
ATATATATATATATATATATATATATATATATATATATATATATATATATATATATATATATATATATATATATATATATATATATATCTTATGTCATTAATTATATTATAATTTTTTTGCATTTTTATTCAATATAGTTTTTTACTATTAATATTTTTATATTTTATGTTTTAAAATATAAGGCAAGTTAAGTAACTTATATCTTTTTTGCATTTATTGAATATTTTATTTAATATTATTAGCTTATTATTATGCAATTTTATAAAATTTAAAATTTATTACATACAAAGATACATATATATAAATATTTTTAATATACTAGTTATTCAACGAAAAATATATTTTTTAACATATCATTTGTTAAACAAAAAAAAATTCTAAATTAAACATCTATCTTTTGGAGCGCAAAAATCGTAAACTATATGAAAAAAAATTCAACCTGACCACAAAATGGAAATAAAAAATTATAAATAACAAATATCAATGAATTTATACAATTTTTATAATTTAATTAAACTACATAAATTTCACAATTTAAAAACATACTTAAATTATTAACTTTAATGAATTTATAATTTCAAAAATTAAACTAAATTACACTTAATTACTAAATTTTAACAGCATTTTTATTCAAAAATTTTAATATTTTGCAAATTAAATTCAATTACACTTAAATTACTAAAATTTAATTAAAATTTTCTTAAATTACATTACATTACTACATTTAATTAAAATTTCTAAATTTTCATTTATTACAATTAAATTACACTTCAACTATTCATTAAATATTACTTAAATTTCTAACATTCCTAAAATTTCTCAAATTTATTTAACTTACTAAAATTTAATTAAAATTTCTAAACTTTTCATAACTTACACTTAAATGACTTAATTTTACTAAAATTTCTAAAATTTAATTTCATTACACATAACTTTATAATTTTTTATTAAATTACACTAAAATTAGTCATTACATATGGCTATAATTTATAAAATTTAATTAAATTCTATTTAAATTACTAATTGTAATTAAATAACACCTAAATTTCAATACACTTTTTAATTTAATTACACTTAAATTAATCATTAAATGTTACAATTTCTTAAATTTAATTAAATTACACAAATTAATAAAGTTCATAAAATTATTAAATTTATTAAATTTACACTTAAATTACTAAATTTTTTTATATACATTAAATTACTAAATTTACACATTTAGCACTACTTTTTTTGTTAAATTTATACAATAAATTATATTATTTACCAAAATTCACCAAACAAATTTCTAATATTAACATGCACAACATTTCTCAATTTTCACAAAATCACAAATTTTCACAATAATCACCAACAAAATTAAGCAACAAATTTTCATTAATTTTCAACATTTCTAATAAATCAACATTTTCAAAAATTACAAAAATTACAAAAAATACAAAATATTACAAAATGTTAACATTTTTAGAATATTACAAAAACTATAAAAATATTAACATTTTCATAATTATAATACGAAAAAACAAAAATACAAAAATATTACAACATATATGACAGATTTTCATTTTTCAATAAAAACAAAAATTAATACAATAATATATTATAGATTTACACAAATATTACAATAATACATATTTCACAATTTTTCTCTATCAAAATTACAAAAAAAAAAAAAACACACAACAAACAAAGGGAGGGAGTGATTCATGTATTAGGTGACAATGATAGTGGTGTTTGGTTGTGGCAACGAAGACGTCCTGTGTAATGACGTTGGTGGTGGCGGTAGCAACAGAGAGGAGAGTAGAGGTGGGAAGGATGCTAGAGAGAGAGAGCAATTGGGGAGGGCATTGGAGAGACAACAACAAGGGGAGAGAGAGAGAGAGCGGTGATGGAGTTGAGGGAGTGAGGAGTCGGAGGAGGGGGCCAGAGTGCAGCGGGAGAGGGGTGGGAGAGAAGAAAGAAGAAGAGAAAAAGAGAAGCTATCTACGCAAATTTTATTTACTATTTATTGACGGATTATTGATGAAAATTTACACGTTGGCTCAAATATTTCTTTGATATTCCATCAATATATTTTCTTTATTTTTATTTACCAAGTTATCGATAGTTTGCTGATAGAACAAAAGGTGCATTAATTCCCACTTGTGTTTCATTTCCTTTCATCGGTGAATCAGTCAGTAAACTTTCGCGCCAAAGTTTATCAACAAAATAGTTCTATCAGCAAATTACTGACCGTAGTCCATCAACAATTGGTTGTTTTATTTTAAATTTTCTCTTGTATTCCATCGTTAATATGATGGTATTTACCGATGGACTATAATTCATCAATATTTTTATATTTTCATGTAGTTTGATCCTTACCACAACTGTCGGCCAACATTAAATCAGTGGAGGCAGAAGATTGTATTCAACTATAAATTTTTCCAAATCCACCGAAAGAATGCACTTTGGAATGTTCAATATTCACTCTTTCTAATTGCCACAGATTGGTAGACTATAATGGTTGTAGTGGTTTGATAATTACTTGGCTTAAAGCATACCTTCTGGTCTTCTCCTTTCTCTTTAATTTATATTGAATATTTTAGGTACATTTCATCATATCTTCAAGTTTATTTTTTATTTTTTTATTTTTATTTTTATTTTTATTTTTTTATGGAGGGACCACCTCATCCAACCACCAAATTTGATGTTCGCCTGCCTTGAAATCAAATTCTAGGATGGTTCGACCATCAAAGCAATGGATCTTCAATTAGTATAGATATACCTAGAGGTGAGCAAACGGACGGTTTGTTCGGTTCGGTTTGGTTTTTTACCAAATTTTAATAAATCAAATTTTTTATATTTATAACCGAACCGGATCAAAATTTTTGAAAAAATCGAATTAACCGAACCGATTGAACCAAGATTTATGTATATATAAATCGAACCGAACCGATCTTATAACAGTTTAGTTCGGTTATTTGTTTCAATTAAATTACATGTATTTTAAATCTAGTTCGATTCAAATTTGTTTGATTTATTTATTACTTTAGTTAATTTGTTTTTTTATCTAAAAAACCAAACCGAAAACCAAAAACTGAAATTTTTTTAAAATTATAACTGAACAACTGATTTTATTAAAAGATCAAAACGAACCGAATCAAACCACCTCAGTTTAATCGGTTTTTTCGGTTCGGTCCAATTTTTGCTCACCCCTAGATATACCTCCAAATTGGTTTGATGGTACCTTCATGGGATTTGCAATTTGTGTTGTATTTAAACTTCATCCACTTCCTTGTATTATCAACGAATTGGGAAATCTTCTTTCAAAATTTGTCAACTTACATGTTCATTTGCTGTGAATGAATGAGAATGGTGTTCCTTGGTTAAAAAGACTGCCCATGTTGGACCTGATCACTTATGGATAATTTATATGGCAATCCATTTTTTTAAGCGCACCAACTTTCAGAATATAAAAAATGCCATTGCATTTTTATTTGTCACTCACTGGTCTTCTAGTTGGAATGTATAAATAAAAAAGTGTGCAACCCACCTAGTGTATGCATAAGATGTTGAAGATTTATAGAAATTTGACAAACCAAGAAATGAGGGAACCTCAATTAAGTAAAATCATTCTGATTGCAACGAAGCAGAACCCAGCATAAGTGGCAGCCTTGATGAGGAGTCACAACCTAATAAGAGATAAAAAAAAAAAAAAAAGCTTTGATATTTTTATCAGAGCAAAAAGTGGCCATGACATGATGCTTCTTCTCATTTATTGGTCATTCATAGTCCTATAAACATATGTTTACAATGTTTTAATTATTATTATTATAATAAATAAGAGTGCGAATGGTACACTTTTCATTTTAAGATTAAACCCATGATCATCCATTTCTTCATGCTTAACCAATTCAACTGTGTTTTGTTCTAAGACTAGTAGTTTATTTTATATGAACCTAAGAATTTTCAAGGTGATAATACAAATGTTTACTAGACGTTGCAATTCTATTACTAGAGATTTATGATCATGTTAGGTGTCCATGATGTGAGTTGTTTGGCAGAGTCTGCTCCATAATTAATTAGGTCTGAGTTAATCTAAGTAAACATTTGGATAATATCCCATTATCTTGGCATAATTATAGTTTAAAGCTCATAAATTCCAACTTTTTACAGTGAATTATGATTAAAAACCATATGAAAATTTTCGCATACTTATTCTCAAGAACTAATATACTATAACCACTAAAATGAAAACTATGGTTTTGCCTTTGCGCCTTCAAATAAAGCCTATTTGATTAATTACCTTACATTATTTTTAGCATCTATCTCACACTACTCATAGGATCTTAATGAGCAGGAAAGAACTAGGAATTTTAGCTAGAGGGGCGATAAAAAATTTAGTCAAATCCATGAACACAAAAATATGATATAACGTAATATTCATTTTTTTAATAATCATTAATATATTAACTATGCATATGTAATGCATAAATATATACAAAAGTATCCCAACCAAATATTAAATACATTTCTAATGAGTATACAAAAAATCATTAATTCTATTCACCATGAAAAATCCAAAAAATATTATCCTCCATCATATGTTAATTACAAGATAACATTTTCTTCACCAAAATCATGCCTGGCGATTTCCCATAGCATAAAATTCATCCATTATTCTATGTAAACCACCAAATCGTCAGCAAGGTACTCACCCTCCATTCCACTACGAATTCTTGTTTTTATAAGTTTCATTATAGAAAACGTCCATTCAATTGTTGCCCTAGAAACTAGAAGAGTTAACACAAGACACTAATCTATCAACTAAATGATAGATTTTTTACTTTCCAGAAAATTCAAGAACTTTGCATAACTTAGAAATTGTTGAAAAACTTTGAAAATCTATATGCTTTGGTTTATCAATCTTATAATGTTGTAATTGAAATCTCAATTGCACCTTTTCTTATATAGCAAAGTTTTTAGGATACAACTTATCAACCAAATTGCATATGACATCAATATTGAAAGAGCTATAACCATTATTTGGATTTATAGATGAGCTCAAAGTAAGCAATTCCAATACTTGATCACAAAATCTACTATTCAACTCTTGCATTTAAGAATCTAATATAGCATAAAAAAAAATATCAACTTTGAAATGGTGGTCTAATGTAAAAGGTTCTACTTGATGATGAAGCTTACCTCAAGCTCATATATATGTAGCCTTCAACAAGTGATTTCAATATCATTTTGTGAACAAAAATCTTCAAAACTTACACGTAAAGATTGTCATTGATCATCTCTCAACTCTTGAATAAACGTCTTTGTAGTTGAAACAAGTTGCATAGCATTTACAATATCTTGAGACTTTTGTTGTAAAGCTCGACAAAGAGTATTTATGATATCCATAATATTCTTCATCATGTGCAACATGAAAACAAACTTAAATGAATTTAATGCTATATAAGCTACTTTAGCATCACCATATTGAGAATAGTTAGCTCCTTCCTTGCAAATGGTATTAACAATAAAGCAAGTTGCATTGAACATTCATAGTAACCTATAAATGGATTGAAAATGTGAACCTCATCGAGTATCTCCTGCTCATTGCAAAGTACCTAACTGATTTGCTCCTTTTCTAGTCTTGATTTCATCATTAGCAATCATATTCTCAATGACAATTGTTTGAGCATCTTGTAGTTCATCATTTCTTTTACAAGAACCAACAACAATATTGATAATCAATGACAAATTAGTAAAAAATTGATGCAAAAATTTCACTTCTTTTGATGGTGCAACTAAAGCCAATTGTAGCCTATGTGCCATACAATGCACATAATAAGCATGAGCATAATCTTTAAGAAATCAAGCTTGAAGTCCATTCCACTCACTCGTATGTTGCTAGCATCATCATATCTTTGTCCTTTAATATTCTCTACATGAAGATCATAATGAGAGAGAACATCACATATTTCCTTCTTTAAAGTCAATGAAGTAGTATCTTTAACATGTACAACATGAAAAAGTGCTCTCGTATAAACCCATCCTTATTAACAAATCTCAAAATAATTGCCATTTGCTCTTTTTTTTTGCTTTATCTCGAGCTTCGTCAATAATAATGCTTAATTTTGCATTCCCAATTTTGTCACAAGTCACTACTCAAACCTTACTTGCAAAGATGTACATAATGTCCTTTTGAATTTTGTGTGATGTGTATTTAGCATTTTTCTTTTTAGCTTTTTCTAGAACACTAGCAACTTTGTCGTTATAAGTTGTTAAAAGTTTTACCAATTCAATAAAATTTTCTCGCTTTTCAAAAGAAGCACTTTCATCTTGGCCTCTAAATGCACAAGCTTGAAAAGCTAGACATCGAACACTATCAATAGTGGCTTTAAGCCTCAATCGGTTGTTCTCAATTTCATGAGATGTTTTCTTCTTGATTAACTTATAAATATGCTGAGATTGTTTCACAAGATCCTCATAACACTTCATAATAATTATATATGGTGAATTTAAATCTTTTCCTATATGATCCAACAAAACACAATTCTCACCATCATTAACTTTTTTCCAATTCTTGAAACCTTTAACTGTAAAAGCATTTGATCCTGAGTGAGTTGGCTTTTTACCAGAACGATAGCATGGCAAACAATAAATAACATCAATTGTAGGTGAACACTTTAGCCAACTAGGATGTGCATTAAACCAAGAAGCTTGAAATCAACGCCGACTATTATTTGGCCGTGAAAATGGGTATTCTAAAAGCTTTGGTTGATATGGATCAACTTTAAGATATGCACATTGAATTTCATATCTTTGATCGACTGGAATTTCTCATATTAATGGATGTAATGCCAGATCACATTCTAAAGTTGTATGGTTTAGGTTTAATTTGTCTATACTTAAAAGGATGCTCATCAAGATCACATGCTATTGCATCAAGTTTTGATGGCAAAGGGAAATCAATAACTGGTGCATTATCATTTGATGCCAGAGGTGCATCAACTTCAACATTTGTTTCTACAATGTTTCTTTTCTTAAAACAAGCATCAAGAGTTTTTTGGTTTCTCATGCTTCAATAATTCAATTGATAAATATTATTTAATCACATATCTAAAAATAGTTTAAAAAATTAATTCAAATAACTGAAGCAGAAAATAGGATCATCATTCATCAATATATATTTCTTATGGTCAAAGCCAAAAGGAATTTTATTGATTAAAAACAATCATGTACAATTAAGAACCTACCACTTAACCAGAAAATCAAATATATAAAAAAAGCCAAGATATCCAAGAATATTCTTTAAATTGAAAAAAAAAAAATCTAACATGAAAAACAAGGGGATTGATAACATTTTCTCTAATTTTTACTAGAACAAAAGAATTTTAAAATGCTATAAAATTATCAATAAAAATAAAAACTTACCTTATACACCTTTCTTCTTGATACGATCTTCTCATGATAGCCATAGAAGATGTCATAGAAATAAGAAAAATCAAGAAAATCAATTAGGGATTTTGCAGCACCCAAGGGTGTTTCAGTGTCGGATTAAGAAAGATGAGAAGTAGAATGCAAAGCATTTCAATTAGTATAATAGTATTTGTTAGTTAATAGGCCAAAGTAATCAAAAGATCCACTATCATCATTTTTTTTTCATTATTAAAACAACATATAAAGCTAATTTATATGCATAAAACAAAAAGCTCATTTTTTCTTTTCAATATTTATTGAAAGGGAAGAGAAGTGAGCTGAGTGGGCGGTTTGTGGAGGGAATGTTGTTTGTTATTTTTAGGGGTCAATATATATAACCACTATATATAATATAAAAAAATATTTTTTTTTTGAAGAGGCATTGACCCCCCAACTGATAATGTAGTTCCACCCCCTGTCAATGAGGTATCTTCATATTAGTATGGTGTATTTAAATATATTTATTATTATTTATCATCTTTAGTTATTAACTTTAAGAATCAAAGTTATACAACTAAGAAATGAGTAAATTCTCTTGATCATTTTAACTTGTCCCTCTTACTTTGAGCTGCTGTTATAATCATGTTGAGTCAACGGTAATTGCTTGCTTATTTACTATTCATTCCTTGTGGATGAACTCTAGATGCTACTATGTTGAACATTCTGTCTTTTTTTTTTTTTTCTTTTGAAACTTTCTTAAACACACAAATGAAACTTAACGCACACGAGGAAAAATTTTTGGGTCAATGATCTATAAGTCAATAATACTGCTCTTTATAATAATAATTATGGCCAATTTTCAAAAAAAAAAAATAGTAGATTAAATTCATTTAAAGAATGTAAACTATGAGTTGCGACCAAATCCCTTTTTGTTGGCTTGCATGGTGGAAACTATGGAGCAAATGTTTGTTGACTTTGCTGCGTGTCATTAAATATGAGGTGAAATTAGAGGGTAATTTTTTTTTATCCAATTCAGAAATTTTATTTGAATTAGTTTGAAAAAAAAAAGTGATACAAATTAAAATTGATTTGAAAGAAAATTTAAAATAATTCAATCGAAAATTTTTTAGTCAAATTCAATTTGATCTAATTCAAATTGAATTGACCTGAATAATTTAAATTATTTAAGAATATTTAAATTTTATTTAAAGATATTAAAATTATACCCGATGTAATCCAATCCGATTCAAAATCTAAAAATAATTTGAAAATAATCCGAATTTTTCTATCTCTTGATATAATGAAATGAACTAACTCACCTATAATTTGATGTAATTAAATCTTAACTCATTAAAAAAAACATATAATCTGAAATTAATTCAATTTGAGCCTGAATCCACCTATCTCGACTCATTTACCATCTATAAATAGGGTTATGTTCTCTGCATTTTCAATTGGATTCCATATGTTTGATATGTTTGAGAGTGTAATATGCATACATTTATGTCTTGATATGATGAACTGAATCAACACACTTATAATCCGAAGTAATTTAATTTTAACTCATTAAAAATAATTTAATTCAACTCAAGTCTGAATCTGCGTAATCTCAACTAATATGCGACCTATAAATAGGATTTGTTCTCTATGTTCCTATTGGATTATACATGTTTGATATATTTGAGAGTGTACGACGCATACTTTTATGTGCTAAGTTCTTTAATAATATCATGATATGTAATATGAGATCCAACAGGGTATTTAAAATTTTGTTAGTTTTTATTGTAAGTAAATGTGATAATTTTTTATTTAATATGAAAATTCAATTTAAATTACATGAAAAAAATTTGATTCAAAATTTTTTAAAAAATTAAAATGATTCACTCTAAAGTGATTTGAAAATTTTAAAATCAAGTTTGACTCTAACTTAACCTGAATAACTAATCCACTTAAATTAATTTCATTTAATTCAATCTGAAAAATTAAATAATATTTTCTATTTTTAATGAGGTAAAATTATCAGTGATCTAATTTGGTTCGTACTTAAAAATAGTAAAAAATTATCTAAAATTCTTTCTACACCTAACTTTATTCAATGCAATTTAACTCCCAACTAAAAATAATTCAACGTAAATTCACTTAACAAATGATCCCAAATTGACTTGAATCTATGTCATAATTACCACATCTAATTGTCAAACTATCATAAAGGGTTTCGTTGCCATAATTCAATTAATGGTAAGGTTGGCTTACACCCAAAAGAAAAAAAAGTCAGTTCACCACATTTTATGAATCTTTTTAAATCATCATGAATTATATATAGTGTTTCGGTTATTATACCTTCAGTTTAAATATAAAATTTCTTTTCCATTTCTTCTTTATATTTCTTCTTTGTTGATTAGGAAAGAAAAAGTAAGGGATTTTAATGGTATAGTGCCTTTCAAAAACAACAAAGAAAATAAATATAAGTTCTGTTTGTTTTGCATAAAATATTTCTTAAAAAAATATTTTTTATATTTTTCTCTATTTGATATATTCAAAAATTGATTAAAGGAAAATGTTATCTTGATTAAAAGAAAATTAAGTCATTTTTTAAAGAAAATTACCTTCCATTTAAAAAATGAAAAATTATTTTTTTTATTTTGACAGATTTATCTAAATGAAAAATAAATTTTATAAATACATATATTTATTATTATTGTATATCGTTCACTACTAACACTGATCATTGGTCATTGTTGGCAGATGGAGATAAGTGAAATCTATAAAAAAAAATTTATTTTTAAGGTATTTTTTTTTCTTATATTAAATAATAAATAGTATAAATACACCGTACTAAATTTAGTTATAATTTTTTAAATCAAAGAAAATTAATATTTTTTATAATATATTTTAAACACTAAAAATATATTATGTAAAAACAATTTTTTTCAAAAAATATTTTTTCGAACAAATTATTTTCAGCAAAAACGATGGTTAATCATGTTTTTGTTAATTTGCATAGACAGAGATGCATTAACAATAACCTCATATATATATATATATATATATATATATAGAGAAGCCGTCACATTCGATTTATTGATCATGCTATTACAATTAACAAACATATATATAAGACAAAAAAGAATAGAACATCACAGTATTTGTCCAACAGAAAGGAAGGTAATATGAGGGATTCAAGCTATAGTGCATTCAGGAGGCAGCTCTTGAGGGAATCTCTTGGTGTCAGTGCAATAATTGTAAATCATGTAATTTTGTTGCACCCATTTGATTCTTGCTTGGCCCGTGGTGTCTAGTGATTGTTTTAGCCACGAATTATTTGAGGAATTGGAAGAGCAAGAGGAGGAGCTCGAGGAGGACCAAATGCAAGCTTGGGCATTGAAGTTCCTATAGGAAGCTGTGAATGGTGCTTGGCTCCAATCTGTCTTTACAAGTCCACCCCTTGTGGCCCAATCATCAGCGTTCCATAGGCTAGAGTATATCCACATAGGCTGGCTCTTTGGAAACGGAATGCCATTTGATTCCAAGTTCTTGAACTCTCTAATAGGAGTCCCATCCATATAAAATCTGTTAAAAGATGGGAACAAAACAACGAGTCAAAAGCCATGGGGGCGCTTGGATTTTGATTTTTGAAAAATAGTTACATAATTTTATTATTTATTAAATTATTTATTTATTTATTTTATTTTTCCTTTTATAATTTCACTTATTCATTTAAAACATCCAAACATGATCCTAGTGGTTTAATCACGTTTGCTACATATATATATATATATATACACGCACGCGCGTATATTTGTATTTATTTTCTATAACCATATTGATAATTTATAATGATTCAATTCAGTCTAGGTGCCACAATCAATGTTTTCACAATTAAACTGGATTGACTGGTCAAACTGAAAACTAATAGTACTCTGGTTTGATTCAGTATTAAAATTAATCATTTAAAAAATAGTTAAAATTATGAAAATTAGTCAAAATCAGAAATTAGATCAAATCAATTTAATATACAATTACATCATTTTATTAAAAATTTTAAAATTTTTACTCAAAATTTAAATTTTAAAAAATAAATTTTATTACTTTATCATATTATATATATATTTTTAATTTTTTAAATATTATATATATATATATATATTTAAAAAATAAATTATTCTATTGAATTGGATCAATTGAATTAATCAAATCGAAAACTAGTCAAACTAATCAATTCAATCTTTGATATGGTTTTAAAAATATTGGCCACGATACTATTAATTGTTACCATAATAATTAACATTATAAGATATTAAATGTCTAATGAAGTGGTGATATGCATCTCAGTCAGTACCCTGAAGAGAGAGACTTACATGATGCTTTGAGGATTCCAAAGAATGGAATAGGTGTGAAAGTCCTTGGTGGGATCAAACCAAAGATAGAATTGCTGTTCCCTGTTTCCTTTTCCTTGAGTGAATACGTTTGTATGGAGAATATAAGGGTCTCCACTAAGGTTACCCAAGAATTCAAAGTCTATTTCATCATGAGCTGACCCCTGGGAAGATAGCTGCACCATGCATATATAATCTAAATTAATCAACAAAGACCTTTATTTCTTATTATTTTCTGATGATATAAGAAGATGATGAATTTAATCTTCAATATATACGAGGAGAGAACAAAAGAAAGAGAAAGAGATGAAGAGATAGCAAACAATAAAAATTACATAGTAAGCGGTGACTGTTCCAGCAGAGTTTCCAGGGACTAGTTTGAGCTGCATGTCAATTTTTCCAAACAAGTATTGGTTCTTTGATCTAAACCCTGAACCAGAGGTTTTGTCAAGAGATAGAGTTAGAAGCTGGCCATTTTCAAGAATCTTTGCACGCCCATCACCCCAGGTGATGTCAAAATCTTGATTGAAATTGCCAGCCGTTGCCGCTACTAATAAAAAACTCATTGCAAGAAAACCAACAAGCATTTTTGGCCTAGTTGAGAGAAAACCTGAAAAAGTCATCATCAATTGGTTGGAGAAAAATGGAGAGTTGGGAAAATGATTGAACAAAGGAGGTGTATGATATGCATGGAAATGGCTAGTATATATAGGTAAAAACAGTACCGTTTACATTATTATATTGAATGTGACCCCTCACATCTCTGGTTGGTGATGTGAAATAAGTCACGTTTAAATTTAAAAATAAAAATTGTTGAGAATTTGATTGCATATTTTCTTTATTTGCATGTTTGATTATATTAGATTTTACATATATATTGTAATCGTATGTAAAATTTAAAATAATCAAACACGGTTCTAATGATAATAATATTCATTTAAGGTCATATTTGATTGCTCTAAATTTTATACATAATTATAGAAAATAATATATATATATATATATATATATATATATATATATATATATTTAATATAACTAAATATAGAAAATGAAGAGATATGTAATCAAATTCTATACAGAATTTATATTAAAAAAATAAATCATGGCCTTAGTCATGAAGTTACTGTTCAAAGTTATGAAATGATATCAATAATGAATTAAAATTTTATTGGGTATAAAATATAATTTAAACCTTAAAAACTTAATTTAATGGCATTTAACACGAGTAGTATCATAGAAAATTCACTAATGGTAACTTAAAATATAAATTTAAAGTTTATGGATATAAGATAAGTTTTAAATAAAATATAAGTTAAGGTTAAATAATTTGAGATTTTATTAAATAATAAAGTATAAAAGTTAAATTAAACTAAACTAACTGAATTTTTTTATATCAAATTAAATAAAATAATGCAAGAACAATTAGATGACGAATAAAAGTATTTGCTCTGTGGCTTGGCAACTGTTACGTGCCCAATATATATAGAGTTAAATATCAATGCTTGACCACAATGAATTTTCTTTTGTTATCAATCACTAGGTTTGATATTTTTTTAATCCTCATTTTTAAAATATAAAAAGTGTTTTTTTATGCTTTTTTTAATATAAAAAATATTATGTTAATGAAATTCGATTTCAGTGCCATTCTCATTTTTAGTAGGGCCATGTCAAACAATTTGTCTTTTCATAATCTTAATAATAATAAATACAACCTTTGAAATTGAAGGTGAAGTGGTTAAGGAAATTTACATTCATTGGTGCGTTCCGGAGAGATAGTGTGGTTTGACCTGTTCCATGGGTTGGGGGTCCTGACAGCTAATGGAGATTACGTACAGGTATTTTGTTCGATTGTTATGAATCATAAGTTTTTTTTTTCCAACGCGTTGGTGATATAGTTTTGACGATGAAAGTTTAAAAGCATATCACAGCTGTAAATTGTTTGTTAGCTCATTAATCATGATCTTATATGTATAGTCTTAAAAATTATATTATATAATTTTTTTTATCATGTATTTAGTATGAGGTGTAAAATATATTAATTTCAGGATCTTGTACATAATTATAGAACACCATTATTCAATTACTGAACGGAAACAAATCTGCGTACCTGTCTCTACGTTGAATGCCAAATTATTTTGAGTCATAATCCCGATTGTTGAAATAAAAGCACTTGAAAAATTCGTCAGAATGGTTGAAAATGGAAAGCTAGATCTTTCTCTCATTGACCATCTCGAAGACAGCTACAATGAGCGTAACAACTAGGGTTTTCTGTTATGAAGGCAGGAGAGGGGACCTAGCCTATTTATAATAATTTTAACAGGTCCACTCATCACAGGTCCATGTTAAAATAGACCTACACTGACCGTCTTTCATATCGGCCCACAAAAGATGTCACAAGCCCATAACTCCATTAATCACATTTTAATTGGGCTTACCCCAAAACAATAAATTATATTATTCAGTCCGTTTTATAAATAATTAAAACTAACCCATAATTAATATTAGCCTACATAATTAAAAAAATTTTCTTACAGGTACTTCTCGGGGGAACTTGTTTCCTGCATATTTAGAACATTAAGGATGGCCCGTTTATTTTCCTCATTCACATTGGCTGAGAATACCACTTCTGATTTTTGCACATTGATCTTTTGTTCTGAGGCCTTGGAGAAGTTCGCCAGAATGCGATTCTTCTGATACGCCTCTGATGTCGACGCTCTTCCGGGGATGAAAGTATCATCAGCAAAAAGGGTATGTGACAAGACTAGTCAGTGAGGTTTAATCTTCATACCCTGGATACAACCCTGTCTCACTCCATTATCAAGCATGCGGGATAACACTTCTGAGACTAGGATGAAGAGATAAGGGGATAAAGGGTCCCCTTGTCTTAACCCCCCCTTTCGGCTTAAAGTACTTCGAAGAATATCCATTAATGTCGATCCTGAACTGAGTAGATATCCATATCATGACCTGATCCACCCACGTCTCAGCAAATCCCATTTTACGCAATATCAGACTCGTAAGAGTCCCAGTCCAACCTGTCGTATGCCTTCATCATGTCTTAATTTGATAACTTTCTACTTCATTGATTGCGTATATACCATTTTACAGAATTTCAAATTGTAGGCACTGGTCATCATGGTCTATTAATATGCTTACTTAATAACATATATTAAAAACAGGCAAAATTTGTGGATATATATTATGTTTTGCTGTTATTGGTTGTGTGCATATAACGAGAGCGCTCGTCACAGCCTCAAAAAATCATTTGTGAAGACTCCAGTAATATAGACTGGATCAAATAGATTTTATGTTGTACACGATATTATAATATTATATTATATTAATATAATTTTAGTGCATATAATTATTTATCATTTTAAATAATTATTATTTTAATAACATTATCATAACCAACTAATAAATTATATATAATTTAAAATTTTGTATAACAACACAATGACACCATATGTATAAATCAATGTAAAATTCAACTAGATTTTAGACATCCATATCATTCTAAGCTTGAGAGAACTAGGCAAATTTCGTTTCTATTTTCTTGTTTTTGTATTTATTTAGCTTAATAGTTTTATATTATTTTTTGAAATTGTCTAAGCAATTTAGCATTTATGAACTAAGGGATTGTGATAAGTTGATACATGAATATTTGTAATGATCTTTTAGCATATGAGTTCTATAATTATCTTTCACTATAACTTCTCATCTTAATTATTGAAAGTCTATACATTTGGACCTAATAGTACTTAATAAATTAATTGAATCATAATCATACTTTGGATCTAATTATTTTAATCATACTTTGAATCTAATTATTTTAAGTTTTGATTCTAATAGTATTTAACTTTTGTTTCATGTGTGATTTCAAAGACAATAATTAATAATGTACAAATAATAAATATGTATTATTTGCTAACTATACATTTATGTTTAGAATTTTCTTTTCATGATGTAAAGATTTTTAATCTTATATAAAATATTTACAATATTAGATGGATCTAATTTTTAAAATATTTGATCGAAGATATTATTTAAAAATAATACTTTCATTTTTTATTATGAAAATTAAGTAGCATGGATTGTTTACTCTTTTAATATTACCAATTTTCTTGCTTAAAAGATCTATAATAATAGCAATATTTCATAATTATTCTAATTTTGACAATAAATTTATTGTAAAATCTAAATTCACAGTATGCAATAATTATGCTTGTTATTATTATTTAATTTTTATCATGATATATGTCAATAATAATAAAATATTTTATTAAAATAATTTTAATAATAAGTATATAATTTAAATGATTACAAGAGTTATTACATTTACTTTTGTTTTGTGACGATAAATTAAAGTTGTCATCATACTGAATTTGAGTTTACCATTAATTTATGATAATATTACGTAATATATGACAATTTAAATGTATTAATTATAATATTTATTGTAGATAAATAACTTTTTTGTGATAATAAAATTATTGTTATAAATTAGATATTTTTTATAATAAGATTTTATTATCACATATAAAATAGACTTATAATTACAGTTAGATATCTATTATAACCTCAATAATGATGTTTCCTATTATTAAAACACTTTAAGTAACAACTTCGAATTTTTATTGTCACAAAATTTGCCATGAAAGTCATTCAACACCATCATATATAGTGGGTATTGTAGGTTGGAACTTATAACTAGTAAATCAGGATTAGACATTAACATAGTGTTTGGATTGAATTCTAACTTTAATAAATTTTTTATAAAATTTATTCATAAATAAATTTTTATATTTAATATATTATAAAATTAAAAATATGTTTAAATAAAATGAATTTTTTTAATAAAGTGTATAATTTAATAAATATTTTATTTTGTAAAATTATTTTTAAAAATATTATAAAAATAAAAAAAAGAGAGGAGAAAAAAGGGAGAGTAGAGAGAGAGAAAAAAAGGAAACGAGAATGGGAGAAAAAAACTAAAAAGAAAGGAAATTGAAAAAGACATTTTAATTAAAGGTACTTTTATCATAATAAAAAAATTTATAATTTTAGAATTTATTTAAAAATTTTATTAAATTTGATAAATTTAATTTAATTACATTTAAATTAATAATTTAATAAAATAAAAATTTTACTAAATTTGCATTTATATTAAATATATACAATATAAATTTATAAATAAAATTTATAGAAAATTACTTGAAAATTATGTCTTGGTTCAGTATCAAAATTCAAATATGCAAATACTTGGAAGTTTATGTGGCAGTTGTCAAGATGATTAGTGTTTTGTTTTTCTGTCTTACTTAATTGGCAATGCCAAATTCAATTCATTTGCTATTTCAATTCCAATGAGGGCCACTTTCCATTCACTTTACTTTTATTTAATTCATTTTGTTATTTCAAATCCAATCAATTTCTCAGCTAAAGTCTCGACTAATATGATAACTTGGTGAAATCAACCTTACATTATTCCTAATTTTTCTTGCCTCTATTCCTTCAGTTGGGTCAGCCCAATAATTTTGACTTTTCATAAAAAAAAAAAATCCTATCATTCACATTGCCAAACGTGACAAGACGGCAAAGTCTAAATCCACAATTTTAATATCAAAGACCAAAAACTTAAAGCTTTTGAATCTTCCAGAAAACTCGACTAAAAGCATGTTGACGTGGTAATTGTAAAAATCTTTTTAGGGTTTGACAAATATTTTATCTATTTATGAAAGTAACTTGTTAACATAATTTAATAATCAATAAGTATAAATAAATTTTAAATATTAATTTTTATTCATAAAATTTATATTGAAAAATTATAATTATTTAAAAAATAAATTTTCTTTTTTTAAAATTTTCATCATAAAATCAGTTATTCATATGTGAATTTTCATGTGTACATACAAGAAGATGATGCATAAGTCTGATATTGGAAAATATTACTCTTCAAGCTACCTAACTGTTTGGAGGTTAGTTTTTTGAAAATCAACTACATCAATGAATTGGATTAACTAAATTAAAAATTAGATTACTAATAGATTTGATTAATTTTAAATTGATTTTCAAAATTATTTTTTATTTTTAATTTTTATAAATATATTTTTATTATTTATTTAAATATTTTTATTTTTAAAATTATTTTAATATTTTATTTATTATTAAATAAATTAAAATTAGATCAATTTTTTTAAGAAAATTAAATTAGATCGACTTTATTATTAAATTAATTAATGATTTCACAGACATGGCCGGTTTTGCAAATAGTACTCGAGCTTCCCTCCTCTCACAGGTAATTAATGCTTTCACCTGAGAAAAAGAAGAATTTATGCATTATATTGACAGAACCTAAACGTAATGACTGGGCTAAAAAAAAATACATTTCCACAAATTTTTCTATAAATTAGTGCTAGTTCGGCATTCTAGCCATACAACCAAGTGAAATGGCAAATCTACTTGTAATTTCATCGTTAGCATTACTCTCCATTTTTGTGTCCTCTTGTCATGCAGGTGACATCGCTATCTATTGGGGCCAAAATGGAAACGAAGGTAGCTTAGCTGATACTTGTGCTTCGGGCAATTATGCCATTGTGAACATAGCTTTTCTGGCCACATTCGGCAATGGACAGACCCCAGTGATCAACCTTGCTGGCCACTGCGATCCTAGCTCTAATGGGTGCACCGGTTTGAGCAATGAAATTAAATCTTGTCAAAATCAGGGTATTAAGGTTATGCTCTCGATCGGAGGTGGCGCTGGAAGCTACTCCCTTTCCTCCGCGGATGATGCTAGGTAATTAATTAACCATAACTTCTTTTATATTTATAAACTACCAAATTAACTTGTAGTTAATTGAAAAAGAATAATATGATTAATTGTGTGCGCTTATGCAGGCAATTTGCTACCTACTTATGGAACAATTATCTTGGGGGTCAATCTAGCACTCGTCCACTAGGCGACGCAGTGTTAGATGGAATTGATTTTGACATTGAAGGAGGTACAACTCAAAATTGGGATGAGTTAGCCAGAGCCTTATCAGGATTCAACCAGCAAAAGAAGGTGTACTTAACTGCAGCTCCACAGTGTCCTTTTCCTGATGCTTGGATGGGTGGAGCACTAGGAACCGGTCTCTTCGATTACGTTTGGGTGCAATTCTATAACAACCCTCCTTGTCAATATTCAGGAAATGCTGACAACCTTAACGCTGCATGGAATCAATGGACTTCATCAATTCAAGCTCAGAAGATATATTTGGGATTGCCTGCTTCTCCAGAAGCTGCGGGGAGCGGCTTTATTCCATCTGATGTGCTTATTTCTCAAGTTTTACCATCAATCAAAACATCTTCAAAATATGGAGGAGTTATGCTCTGGTCTAAGCAATATGACAATGGTTATAGTGCTGCTATTAAGTCCAGCGTTTGATCTTTAAATTGTATGACTATAAAGAATAACGTTTACCTCATCATAGAAACAAAAGAAAAATTTATAGAATAAAGCTTCTAGTCAAAAACACACACAAAAAAAAAAAAAAAAAAAAAAAGATTGATGGAATGGTTCCGGATATAGAAAAGGCCAATACCATTGATTTATCTAGCATTTTACTATTATACTGTATTTCTACTATAAGACAATTTCTCATCCTGAGTAATATTGTAGAAGTATTATTGTGATAAAATATAATTTATAAAAAATTCTGAGAGGAATTGTAGTTGTATTGCCAAAGGAAAATAAAAAGATATTATTACAAAATCCTTGATTGAAAAAAAAAATTATATCAAATCTAAATGAAAGTATAATAAATAGGAGATCAAATTTTATTGCCAAAGCAATAAAATCTGAGAGGAATTGTAGTTTTATTGCCAAAGGAAAATAAAAAAGATGTATCTTATTACAAAATCCTTGGTTGAAGAAAAAAATTATATCAAATCTAAATGAAAGTATAATTTGAAGAATATATATAATTATATCAAATCTAAATGAAAGTATGATAAATAGGAGATCGAATTTTATTGCCAAAGTAATAAAATCTGAGAGGAATTGTAGTTTTATTGACAAAGGAAAATAAAAAGATATATCTTATTACAAAATTCTTGATTGAGGAAAAAAATTATATCAAATCTAAATGAACGTATAATACATAGGT
>CATIWR010323752.1:0-11961 GCA_949677035.1 Omphalea diandra | reverse complement strand
ATAAAATAGTGTATATTATTATTATTATTATTATTATTATTATTATTATTATTATTATTATAAAATAAAATACAATAAGAGTTCCTAAAAAAATTGGTTGAGTTTAATTTAATTTTTAAAATTTTGTAGAAATAATTGGCTTGTGGTATAAATCTAAAATCAACTTAAAATCTATTTACCTACCAAAAACTAAAAAATAGATGTGTTCGGTATAAATAAATTTAATGATTCTATAATTTATTTATTTGATATAAATAAAAATTTATTTGAAATTCTATTTCGTTAATCTCTTGAAATTGATTATAACTAGACAAAACTTTACTAAATTTGATAAGATTTTTAAATAAATTATAAAGTTATAAATCTTTTTTTAATTACTGTAACAAAAATATACTTAGTTAAAATATATATATTTTTATTTTTTCCTTTCTCTTTGTCCTTTTTCTTGTTTTATTCTCTTTTATTTTTTAAATATTCATAAATTTTAAAAAATAATACAAGAATATTTTTATTAAAATAAAAATATTTTATTGAAATATTACACTTAAACTAAATACAAAATTCATTTCATTTGAAATGAATTCTCTTTGTATTTTAAAATACACTAAGCATAGAAATTTATTTGCAAATAAATTTTATAAAAAATATTTATAAATAAAATAAAATTTTAAGTTAAAATTGAGTCAAATATTATGTTAAAACTAACTTATCTTTTTATTTTTATTTATTAGTTCTTTTTTTTTTTTGGAGTGTTGAGGGAGGGAGATTTTCGAATTCCATTAGGAGGGAGATTTTCAAATTCCACTATCTATTTTTAAAAAATCTAAATTGTTTGACTTTACCATTAAAATAAAATATCAATTTTTTTAGTTCTTTTTTTTCATAAAACAATTCTTTTTATCCAAAATCTTCTAAAAACTATAAACAACTACTTTCTTTGTTTTAGTTTAAGATTCACAAAAGGAAAAAAAATTACATATATTATAAGAAAAGAAAAGGAAAAACAAACCATTGAAAGACTTGAATATGAAAAGTATATTAGATTATTTTTATTGGACTAGGTTGGTCAAACTTAAGTCAAACACCTCTTTTGATCTTGACAATGAAGATTGATAGGTACTAATATTTTGTTTAAGTGTTGTTCTTGTAGTTTCTAAGTTAGGTTTCCATTGGAAGTTGGATGAAAGTCTAAATCTCTAATTTTGAGTAAGACATCCAAATTCGTGGTCAGAATCCTCTAATTCGTGACCACGACCTCGCATTAAGGATGGATGAAGTTAGGCCAGAAGGATTTGTGGAGGAGATTGCAACTGCTATCCAACCGAGGGAAACTTGATTGACTCACAGAGAGATTTATGATGATGTTCGCGTTCAGAGTCGCGACCGCAAAGTTCATAGCTGAAAAGAGGGAACCAAGTCTACGATTAAATCATGCCAACTATCTAAGGCAACCATTGGAATATCAAAATTCGCAAGGGTGAAGCACATGTCGTGACTGCAACCCATAAGGAGTGTTCTCCCTTCACCAAATAGAAGGATTCATGGCCTTTATCGCGCCTAAGAAGAATATCAATTGCGATCATGACTTTTGATTGGTTGGTCGATCAAACACAATGACTATATTTCTTGGAGCACCAATGGTTGAAGGACACGTGGACTAGATTTTAGACACAAAACGAGATTCTCTCTCGCAATTTCAGTCATCTCAGTGCAAATTGGAAAATCGCGACCTCGAAATCCCTATCATGACCGCGAAATCAGTCTGACAGAAATTTAATGCAAAATCTGCTTAACTTACCTAAGCGATTTATGCATATTTTGTTAGTAACATCTCTTTGGTGGTTGTTACCTATAAATACTCCACCAAACAGACATGAATGCAAGAGAATTTCATTTATTGTAGCCAAACTCTTGCTAATTTGCTTCACAACTTCTTATTCTTTGATTGTGAGTTCTTGATTATTTGATGTAAGTATTAAACACCTTTGTAATTAGGTTGAGAGTTAGCCTAGCCTTCAAAACTCTTATAATAGTTTAAAGTGTGAGTCTGTCTAAAACACTTGAGTGAGGTTTTGTGTGAGCCTAAAAACATAAAATTGTAAGGATTGTGTTTGAGTCATAAAACACATTGTACAAGTTTGGTGTGAGCTTGGAAACACCAATTTGAGTTGAGTGAAGTATCTAATTGTAAAGAATTGGAGAGTGGATATAGGGTTTGTTAATACTCGAACCACTATAAACACATTGTGTTTTTTCTCTCTACCCTTTCTCAATTCTCTAATCTTCTAATCTTCCCTCCAAATTTTTTAATCTCACACCAATTCAAGCCCCCCTTTCTTGGTGCATTAGGGCCAACAAGTGGTATCAGAGTTTCGTCTCATTTCATGGCACAAGAAGGAATCCACACCCATCTCAAGCCATATTTTGATATGCTCATTAGAAGTATAGGATGAAAATTTACTTGGATAGTGATGTGGTGGATCTTTGAGACATCGATGCTAAAAAGTGGAAGCTACCTACTAAGGTGGTGGATGGAAGCGAAGAATTGATCTCACGAAAAAAATGGGTTGAAGCTCATAAGAGAACTAATGGAAGAAATAAAAGAGCTATGACAATACTTCTTAGTTGGCTATCAAGAGAAGAAATAGGAAGGGTCCAACATTGCCTCACAGCTCATGGTATATGAAAGGCCTTGGAAAATTACCATGAAGGCACTACTTTGGTGAAGTTTATAGGCTTGAAAAGTATGTGACTGAATGGAAGCTGTTTATGATAAAGGAGAATGAAAACATCACAGATATGATGACTAGGCTCCTTTCAATTGTCATTAACATAAAGAAATTTGGAAGAATTTTCACCAATCATGAGGTAAACTAAAAAATTCTTAAATCTTTACCTCTTGAAATGTTTGGTGCCAGGGTTTGCAACATCCAAGAGTCAAATTCAGAGATTAGAAAGGTACCAACTGATGTTCTCATAGGCAAGCTTCTAACTCATGAACTATCCTTGAAGAAGGATGAAGAAATGAAGAAGATGAGAGGGCAAGGAGACAAATCTAAAAAATTAGAAAAGAAGACCTTGGTTCTCAAATTTTCATCAAAAGAAAAGGAACCAGAGGTGTTTTCTAATGAGAAAGATAGTGACAAAGAGGAAGAGGATCTGGCTATGCTTTCAAGAAGAACAAAGGAGCTAATAAAGAGAAGAAAAGAGAGAAGAAACTTCAAGAAAATAACTCCAAACCTCAAAGACAAAATGAGGGAGGTTACTTGTTATGAATGTGGCAAGCAAGGCCACATAAAATATGACTGTCCTAAATTAAAGAAGAAAAAAAAGGGGAGCAAGGAGAAAAGGAAGAGCTTCAAAGCAACTTAGGATGACAACTCAAGTGAAGAAGATGAAGATGAGGAAGTTGCAAACTTGTGTTTTATGGCACAAGATGATTCTTCAAATGAGATAAGTTCTTCACCCTATGCTTATGGAGAATATTATGAGTTAGATGATGTAGATGATCAGCTTTTAGAAGCTCTCACTTTGAAATGTAACAAATACAAGTCACAAATGAAATCTTACAAGAGGAAATGCTCCAAACTAGAGGATGAATTCAAATCCTTGAATAATCTTGTAAGTGAATTAAGGACTTCCAATGAAAAATTCAATAAATCTATTGTGAATCTTTCTAAGTCATCTTTTTCCCTAAACTCCTTAATAAAGGAGAATGATTCTTTAAATGGTGAAGTAATAGAACTTATAAATTTCATATCTAAGTTTCATAAGGGAAATGAAGCTTTTGATACACTTATTATATCTCAAAGACCTCCTTTAATTAGACATGGTCTAGGCTTTAATGGAGCCTATTCATCTACATCTACACTAATAACCTTCATTAGAGCCTTAACACCTCAAACATCAAGTATTGACATAGTTGGAAGAAAAACTGTTCAAAGCACTAAGCCACCATTGGCCAAAGGCAAAAGAAAGTCTCATCAAGGCTCAAAGCATATCTCTAAGAAGGCTAATCATGCATATATTTACACCAAAAAGTATGCTCATCCAAACACATAGAAAATTCACTTATACACCCATCCATTCATGCTCATGCTCACATTCACATCATCTTGGTATGAGAAAAAAACCCCACTCATACCAAGGCCATGAATAGGAGGAAGAATTATAAGTCTAAACTCCAATGCCACTATTGCATGAAGTTTGGTCACATCAACATTTATTGTTATATTAGGAAGACTCATCTCAAGTTAGAGGATTCTTCTAGGCCTAACCTCATAGGACTCAAGTATGTTTGGGTACCAAAACCAAAATGATTTGTTTGTGTTATATATGATTATTTGGTAACCACTAATGAAGTAAATGATTGGCATGTGGATAGTGGATGCTCAAAGCACATGACAGGCAATAATAAGTTATTTATGGCCTTAAAAGAGAAGAAGAGTGGCAATGTCACATTTTAAAATAATGCCAAGGGTAAGGTAATTGACATTAGCATTATTGGTAAAAATGGTTGTTATCTCATTGATGATGTTTTACTTGTTAATGGCTTACAACATAATTTGTTTAGTATAAGTCAATTATGTGATAAGGGTAATAAAGTCACCTTTGACCCTAGAGAATATCGAGTTACCACTTTGGTGGATAAAAGGGTAGTCTTTAAGGGTGAAAGGAATGACAATACCTATCTAATTGACTTAGACAATTTGGCTAACTAATCTTTCAAATGGCTTGTGTCAGTTAGCAATGAAGCTTGGCTTTGGCATAGAAGACTTGGACATGCTAGCATGGAGCTCTTACAAAACTTATCAAAAGAAAAGTTGGTGGAAGGTTTTCACAAGCTAAAGTTTGCTAAAGACAAGACATGTGGACCATGCCAAATGGGAAAGCAACATCAATCTTATTTCAAAGCAAAAAATGTTGTAAGTACATCTATACCTCTTTAACTTATCCATATGGACTTAATAGGATCAACTAGGAGTGTTAGTTTAGGTAGAAAATATTATGCACTTGTCCTAGTGGATGATTACTCTAGGTTTACTTTGGTATCCTTTCTAGCTCATAAGCATGACACTTTTAATGCTTTTAAAAGTTTTGCAAAAAGGATTCAAAATGAAAATGGTTACTTCATCTCTTCTATATGAAGTGACCATGGAAAATAATTTCAAAATGAATCTTTTGAATTTTATTGCTTAGAGAATATGATTTTTCATAACTTCTCAACTCCTATAACACTACAACAAAATGATGTTATAGAAAGAAAAACTAGGACACTAGTAGAGATGGCTAAAATGATTCATTGCCTAATTGCTTTTGGGCTAAAGCTATCAATACTTCATGTTACGTTACAAATTGTGTTTTCAAAAGACTCATTCTTAATAAAACTTCTTATGTGCTTTGGAATGGTAGAAAGCCTAAGTTGTCATACCTAAGAGTATTTGGATGTAAGTGCTATATCTTAAATACCAAGGATAATCTTGAAAATTTTGATTAAGAAACAAATAAAGGTATTTTCCTACGACATTCCACCTTTACCAAAGCCTATAGAGTCTTTAATAAGGGCTCTATAGTTGTTGAAGAGTCTATGAATATTATGTTTGATGAATCTAGCAAACTTGATCTTGGGAAAGGTTCTCTTATTGATAATATTATAGGTGATTTTGAGAAATTGGAAATATAGAAAACTATAAGAGAGATGGATAAAAACCATGATAAAGGCAAATCATCAAGAGAAGAAAAAGAACCTCAACATCAATAAGTGGAAACCCCAAATCAAAATATTTCGAAGGATTGGAGATTCTCCAAGCATCACCCAAAGGACCTAATCCCTGGTGATGTTTCTAAGGGTATAAGTACTAGATCTCAACTTAATTCTTTAAATAATAATATTACATTGTTTCTCAATTTGAGCCAAAACCTATTGATGAGGCTCTTAATGATGAGAGTTAGGTAATTGCCATACAAGAGGAACTCAACCAATTTGAGAGAAACAATGCTTGTGAACTTGTTCTTATGCCTAAGGAACACCTTATTATAGGCTGCAAATGGGTGTTTAGGAATAAGTTAGATGAACAAGGGTTTATCATTAGAAACAAGGCTAGATTAGTTGCTAAGGGATACAACCATGAGGAAGACATTGATTATGATGAAACCTATGCTTCCATAGTAAGATTAGAGACCATTAGGATTCTTTTAGCATATGCATGCCACATGAATGTCAAACTTTTCCAAATGGATGTTAAAAGTGTATTTTTAAATGGGGTCATTAAGGAGGAAGTTTATGTTGAACAACCTCCTAGTTTTGAATCTCATATCTTTCCAAATCATTTTTTTAAATTGAATAAAGCCTTGTATGGTTTGAAACAAATTCCAAAAGCTTGGTATGAAAAACTTAGTTCATTTCTTTTGCAAAATGATTTTGGAAAAGGGAAGGTTGATACAACCTTATTTGTAAAAAGGCATAATCATGATATACTAATTGTGTAAATATATGTTGATGATATCATTTTTTGTGCTATTGATGAATCTCTTTGTAAGGATTTTGCTAAGTGTATGATTAGAAAATTTGGAATGAGCATGATTGGAGAGCTCAAATTCTTCCTTGGCTTACAAATCAAGTAAATCAAAGAAGGAATTTTCATCAACCAAGCCAAGTACACAAAGGATATACTCAAGAAATTTGGTATGGAAGGATGCAAAGTAGCAAAAACACCAATGAGTGCTACCATTAAACTAGCCAAGGATGAATCGGGTAAGTCCGTTGATGAGAAGAGATATCTAGGTATGATTGATTCTCTACTCTATCTTACTACTTCCAGACCTAATATTATGTTTAGTATATGCATATGTGTTATATTTCAATTTTTCCCTAAAGAATCACATTTTAATGCTGTCAAAAGGATTTTTAAATATTTATATGACACATTGCATTTAGGGTTATAGTATCCTAGAGATTCATTATTTAGCCTTATAGGTTATTCGAATGCGGATTATGTCAGTAGTCTTCTACATAGAAAGAGCACTTTTGGAACTTGCCAATTCATAGGAAAAAGCTTAGTGTCTTGGTTTAGTAAGAAACAAGTTTGGGTTGCCTTATCCACCGTTGAAGCAAAATATATAGCTGTGGGTTATTGTTGCACCTAAGTTCTTTAGATGAAACAACAATTAAAGGATTATGACAAAGTTATTGATCACATTCTCATCAAATATGACAACACTAGTGCCATAAATCTTTCAAATAATCCTATCCAATATTCTAGGAGCAAACATATAGACATTAGACATCATTTTATTAGAGATCATGTCCAAAATAGTGATGTAGTGTTGGAATTTATAAACATTAACCATCAACTTGCAGATATTTTCACTAAACCTCTCAATGAAGAAAGGATGAACTTCATTAAGAAAGAGTTGGGAATGCTTGATGGAAGATCCCTGAAGTGAAAATTGGATCTTTTAGAATACTTCTTGTGTAATGTATTGTTCTTGAATGATTGTTTGATATATGTGATGTATGTGTAATTTTCTTCTTTTCTTGTCTTGATTATTTGTACAATTATGTCTTTCTATGCCAATTTACATGAATTAAGCATTAATATATTAAGTGGATCATAACTTAGAATTTCAAATCTTATCTTTTCATGTTTTCTTTACTTGTCTTATAATTCGTAGTCGCTACTCTTTGATTCATAGTAGTGATTTATAGGTACTTGTCATTTGTCTGTCAACTATCAATTTGTGGTCACTTTTTTCAATCTCCACCTCAAAATTTTTCAAAATTCAAAAGTTTTGACTATTGACCACTTCGATTTTTGAGGATTTTTTATCCATTAAGCTAATATTTTGTAATTAGTAGCCACGACTTGTAGTTCGCGATCGTGAATATGAGTAATGGCCAAGCATTAACTGATTTGACTGCCAACCGATTGCACCCCCTTATTAAATGTATTTTTGGCCATTTGTTACTGTTTTTACACCTTTTACTAGCCTATTTAAACTTTTGAAATAGTGTTCTAACTCATATTTGCTAAATTACTTTATCTCTCTTCATTCTTACTATTCAAACCTTCTTTAAACTCTCTCCTATCTCTAATGGCCCCTAAGAAAGCTCTAGAGTAGAAAAAGGGAAAGCAATAGCTCAACCATTTAGTCCCCCTGCCTTTCACATGATGAAAGGGATAACCAATGAAGAGAAGGATCATTACAAGGCAAACTTTTTTAAGATAATCCAACCAAACAAAATTCCCTCCACATTTCTCCTTGAATCACTTGGAAGAAATAGTGTGGGAATTTATGTGCACGGTGACCTTGAGTCATAGAGCAGAATCGTGAGCAGGTCAGTATAGGTTAATATTTAAGGCTTTTAGGGATCCATTTTTCATTACCTTTGAGCAACTCTCCAATCTCTTTAATCTTCAAGTAGGGGATGACATTTCGTTCATCATCTTCGCACTTGACATCATTTACTTGGAGTTTTGGTCCGAAATTTCTATTGAACCAAACATGACCTAAAGACATCCCTAACTAAAGACATTCGAACCTTACCTAACTAGCTTCTTCATCATATCATCACCTTCTCTATCAATGTAAGAGGTGATGGTACCAAGAAGGTCTCCCAAAAAGACCTCACCTTTCTCTTTTGCTTGACCAAAATAAACCTATCCAAACTAGCCGGTACCTTGTGGATCATTTGATTCACATGAGTACTAAGCTAAAAAGTCAATTTCTTGTTCCCTCACATGTAACTGCTATATATTGTTATGTGGGTACACTGAATACGAAAAATGAGAAGTTCCTCACCAAAAAGTACTTGCCATCCCATAACTTTATGGACTTGCATTATCTTATTAATGCTAAGGCTATATACCCTGATTCATACACATATACCTTGGGTGGATTTAGGGCTAAGAAACTAGGAACATCTCATGCCTTAGAAAGAAAAATGTTAGTCATTGAAGAGGGTGCTCAATCTCATCCTCCTCCCCAACCAAAGCCCAAACCAAAATCTCTCTTTCCTCAATCAACAAAAAGCTAGACAAGATGATGAGCATGATCAATAGAAGATTTCTTTTACTCTCCCACCTCCATAGTGATTTGATAGATCTTTAGAAAAAAGTTGGTGCTACTCCTTGCCACCTCCCAGATTTTGAGGATTGGAAGGACACTCTTAAAGAAGAGAATGATGAAGAGATTGAAGAGGGTGATGAAGCTCAAGGTGGAGGAGCAAATGAAGAAATCGATGACTCCGAAGATGATGATAGTTCTCCTATATTCTAACTTGTCCTTGGATTTTTAGTGTTTGCTTTTATTTCTTTGTTTTTGTAAAAGTTGTGATTCCACAGTGATTACTAAATAAAAGTGTTGTTTTTATATGTTGCAATTGTTGCTTCATATATTGTGTGATTGCTTTATACTTGTTTCTTATACTTATTTGTTCCTTGAGATTGTTCTATCTCAATTTATGCTTCATATATTTGACATCCATGCATCTTTGTATTTACACTTTACCCTCTTTTTGATGTTGCCCAAGGGGGAGAAAAGGAAATAGTAAAAGAATGTGCATGATATACCATAAGAGAAGTATAAATTGAAGGGGAAGCAATTTAGTTGAAATTCAAACTTTTAAATCCTTGACAAATTTATTTGATCAACAAAGTTTCTGTTTACAATCTTTGTCCATTTCAACTTCACACTCATGCAATTCATTTTCCTTAAGTAAAATCAATCTAAGTTGTCAAAATCAAAAAAGGGGTGATTGTTGGACTAGGTTAGTCAAACTTAAGTCAAAGGCCTCTTTTGATCTTGACAATAAAGATTGATAGGTACTAATATTTTGTTTAAGTGTTGTTCTTATAGTTTCTAAGTTAGGTTTCCATTGAAAGTTGGATGGAAGTCTAAATCTATAACTTTGCGTAAGACATCTAAATTCGCTGTCAGGATCCTCTAATTAGCGATCGTGACCTCGCATTAAGGATGAATAAAGTTAGGCCAGAAGAATTCGCAGAGGAGATCGCAATGCGATCCAGCCAAGGGAAACTTAATTGACTCACATAGAGATTTGCAGTGATGTTTGAGTTCAGAGTTCCGACTATAAATTTCATAGCTGAAAGGAGGGAACTAAGTCTGTGATTAGATCACGCTAAGTGTCCAAGGCAACCGTTGGAATATCAAAATTCATGAAGGCGAAGCACCTATTACGACTGCTACCTAAAAAGAGTGTTCTCCCTTCACCAAACAGAAGGATTTGTGGTCTCTGTCGTGCCTAAAAAGAATATCAATCGTGACCGCGACTTTTGGTTGGCTGGTTGGTCAAATACAACGGCTATATTTCTTAGAGCACCAATGACAGAAGGACACGTGGACTAGCCGTTAGACACAAACAGGGTTCTTTACTACGATTTTAGTCATCTTAGTGCATATTGAAAAATCACAACTGTGAAATGCCAATCACGACCGCGAAATCAATCTAACAAACTTTTAATGCAAAATTTGTCGAACTTACCTAAGAGATTTAGACATAGTTTGTTAGCAACATTTCTTTAGTGGTTGTTGGCTATAAATACTCTATCAAACGGACATGAATGCAAGAGAATTTCATTTATTATAGCCAAACTCTTGCTAATTTGTTTCACAACTTATTCTTTGATTGTGAGTTCTTGATTATTTGGTATATGCATTAAACACTTTTGTAATTAGGTTGAGAGCTAGCCTAGCCTTCAAAACTCTTGTAATAGGTTAAAGTGTGAGCCTACCTAAAACACTTGAATGAGGTTTTGTATGAGCCTAAAAACACAAATTGTAAGGATTGTGTGTGAGCCATAAAACACATTGTACAAGTTTGGTGTGAGGTTGGAAACACCAATTTTAGTTGAGTGAAATACCCAATTGTGAAGAATTGATGAGTGGAAGTAGAGTTTATTTACACCCGAACCACTATAAACACCTTGTGTTCTTTCTCTCTACCCTTTCTCAATTCTCTAATCTTCTAATCTTCCCTCCAAATTTTTTAATCTCCCACCAATTCAACCCATTCTTAGTGCATTACGGCCAATAATTTTAATTGATAAAAAATTCTCAAGATTACAGATTTTTACTTATTTTCTAAAAAATTTCTTTTAAACAAGTCTTATTTAAAAAATTTTGCTTAAGATCACAAAAAACGTTATGCTAGCTTGCATGCCAACAAGCTATTAATTGAATATAGAAAGTTAGGGGTTCATTTATTGACATCATAATAGCAATCCAATGAAAATAATTAGGTTGGATCAGTTTGCAAAAAAAATATTTTTTACTCGAAATTGAAGTAAGCGATTTCAATTCTTTTACATTTAGTTCGTCTAAAAATATCCTGGATCTGAATAAGATTTCTCTAAATGGAGAAATCACCTATTCTTCTCTCTGTCTAAAGAATGAAATTTTCATTTTCATGAAAATTAAATCAAATATATATTATTTAATAAATCTAATCAATATTTGGCATATGACATGTATGATATCAAAATTAATATATAAAATAAGTTATTAAATTAAACATTAAAATAATATAAAATTTAAAATTATAAATAATAATATAATAACAAGAAAATATAATTTTATTAAAATATTTAACTAAAAAATAAAAATAATACAATAATTTCATTCTTAACTATAACATATTATATAATTTATGTTTATTACATAAAATTTATATTTTGCTATTAATTTTAATATTATAAAAAAATAAAAAAAATTGATTTTGATTCCTCAAACAAACTAAACATTTTTCGATTCTGATTTTAATTTAGAAGTTTGAATCAAATCGCTTTAAACATTAAAAAGTAAAAATGCGACTTACATGAGGCTCCCCAACCCAAACAAAGGGAACTGAAGACAAAGCAACTGCTTGTTCATAAGTGCTATTATGGTACCAGTCATTAAGGATGATGCTTCTATCGTAATCATACACAAATGGCTCAGGTT
>CATIWR010323740.1:0-15565 GCA_949677035.1 Omphalea diandra | reverse complement strand
ATCCGAAGTTTATTGAGCCATGGAACAACCTGAAGCTATCACCAACCCGTTACACTCCCTAACAATTGCCTCCAAACCTGCCCCTAAGTTGACCCGCACTGCAACGTCAACGTTCACTTTGCAGATACCAGCAGCAGGAGTTCTCCAAGGCATCGAACCTGAATTTAGGGGAAGGTTATGGGTGTCCTTCGCAGTTGCCAACTCATAATCTCTAAGAACATATTGGGCAATCAAAAGAGCTTCTTCTGGATTCAGAGACTTGTCTTAAAAGCATAGTTGATTCCTTGCAAACCAGATACTCCATAGACACATAATAATTTTAGCTGTCGAGCTATCATTGGCATTCTGCAATTTGAGACTGATCCATTCCTTGATGTTAAGTAGATTTGATGAGGGTAATCAAGACATTAGCTAATTCCCACATCTTCCTAACGCATAAGCAATCCTGAAAAGCATGTGCTAGTGATTCTACTTGCATGGCACATTAAGGAAAAACCGCAGGAACCAGCACTCCACGGCACCCGAGATTTGTTCGAACAGGTAGAGCTTGCTTGCATAGCTGCCGTAGGAAGTTACGACACTTTGGAGCCTCCAAATTTGGGACCAGAAATCTCTTGGGATATTATGAATTCCTCCATCCTAATCACCCGTGGTCTCATTACCCAAACTAACTGCCAGTTGATGCCCACTCTTGACCACATATGAACCATCCTTCGAATAGTGCCCAATTAGCCTAACTATTGGTTTTGAAGAAGAGATAGGAATGCTGAGGATCTTACTCACCTCTGACTGCACAAAAATTGATTTAATAAGCTCCTTATTCCCTGCAAATCCGTTATTTGTAAAAAGCTTGTTTACCGTCGCATCTAGAGGAAGAAACAAGGTGACTGAACTTTGAAATCAACCTGGCCAACCAACCAAGGGTCCTTCCAAATTCAAACTGTATTGCCCTTCCCAGCGATCCACCTGCAGCCTTTTCCAATAATGAACCTGTTCGTCGAAATACTTCTCCAAGTTTAGGATTATGACCCACATTAGCATGTAATACTGGGCATTGAGGGAAATATCTAATGATCAAGCTAAAAGAGGAGTATCATCAAATAGCAATCTCCAACATTGTTTTGCAGGTACAGCAAAATTAAAGGAATGAATGTCACGAAAGCCCAAACCTCTTGGTTTTTTTGAGGACCAATGTGCTCCATGCCACCCAATTTATCTTTCACCGTTTTAACTACCCCACCAAAAATTTGCAATCAAGGAATCAATTCAGTCACAAATCGAGGTTAGAAGTAGGAAGCAGCTCATCATATACGTCAGAATCGATTGGATGACTGATTTGATCATCTCCCTACCAGCTTTTGAGAGGCATCTCTCTTTCCATCCATTAAGTTTATCCTTCACTCTTGTCTCCAGTAAATTAAACTGACCGGTAGGATTTACCAATTATAGTCGGCAGGCCCAACTATTTGGCATGATGTTGCACTAGTTTAACCCCAATGGATGCAGTAACAGATCTCCTAAGGACATCTGGGGCATTATTGCTGAATACGATTACAGGTTTGTCCAAATTTATTTGTTAACTTGAATGAAGCTCATAGACGTTGGGAATGCTAAAATTTTCCTTGCATCAACTAAAGATGCCCTTCCAATGCATTACGTAAAGCATAAGACAAAAACTCAGTGCAAAGCAAAAATGGATACGGTGAAAGAGGTCTCTTGTCTAAGCCCTCTAGTGGGTTTAAGGATTCCCATTCAAAGGATAGAGTATAAGGTGGTGGTAACGCATCTCATGATAAGTGAAACCCAAGGAGCAAAACCCAACCTAAGCCTGATTTTTTCTAAGAAAACCCACTCAACTTTGTCACACACTTTACTCATGTCTAATTTAAGCGCAAACGAGCCCTTCTTACCATGCCTCTTATTTTCATGTAATGAATGATTTCAAAGGCTAAAAGAACATTGTCAGTTATAAATCTCCCAGGAGTAAAGGTCGATTAGGCTTCATGAATAATGTCAGGTAGAAGAGATTTCAGTCTATTTACTATAACCTTTGCAATAGCTTTGAAAAGCACATTGCAAAGACTTGCGGATTTGAAGTCACGGGGTGTTTTAGGATTTTTTTTATTTTTGGGATTAACACAATGAAAGTGGAATTAATGGATGAGGGGTCAGATGGTTGTAAAGAATGTCCAAACAATATTAGTAACATCAAAATTAACAACAATGCCAAAAGGATCTATAAAATAGGGCAGGGATACCATCTGGGCTAGGAGCTTTGTTTGGATGAATTTGCTTAACAGCTGCTACAACCTCCTCCTTGGTGAAGATCCTTATCAAAAAAGAATTCATCCCATCATCTACTTTCACAGGAATACCCTCAGATATATCATCCCTAAATACTGGATTGGAAGAGGTGAAAAGGTTTTAGAAATAAGACTAAAAATACTCTAGCCATATCCTGGTCCTGCTCCCACCACACCCTTCCATTGTCCCGAATTCCAACCATTCCTTCTTCCTTCTCCTTTGATTTGGCCTAGCGTGGGAGAACTTTGTCTTTCCGTTGCCCCTTTTGAGCTAGGATATTCTTGATCTTTGCTTCCACATGACCTCTTTCCCACAAAGCAACTCAGAGATATTCTCTTATAGTGTTTTTTGCCTTTCCACGACAATGGCCGATTGGTCCGGCCCTTGTAACTCCACTAGCTCTTTTTGAAGTTTAGCAATACTCTAGTAACACTACCAAACGTCTTCTCATTCCACTCGGCTAAAGTAACACTACAAACTTTCAGCTTACTTTCATCCCGAGGTTACCCCCCATGCGTTTTCCAGCACCTCCTTGCAAGATTGCTCTCTCAACCACATTTCCTCAAACCTAAAGATTTTCTTGCTTTTACTTCTGTGTGAAATCGGTTTAGATAATGAGATTTGGATTGGAGAATGATCAAAGCATATCCTTCCATGATTAACAATTCTGAAATTCGAAAGCAAAGAAACCCCTTCCATGTTCCCTACAAACCTGTTTAGTCTCTCTTTAATGAATTGACTGCCTGATTGACCATTACACGACGTTAAACACAAGCCTGTGTACCTCAAATCACTCAAGGCACAATGATCAAGTGTGTCATGAAAAGGTTTAAGGTTGTCAGTAGATCTTGAATTACCTCCCTTCTTCCTCACACCATAGAGAATCTCAATAAAATCTCCCATAAAAATCCAGGGAGTAGACGGAGAGCTTCTCCAGGATTTGATTAACTCCCAAGTTAAAAGTTTTTGATTCTGGAAAGGCTAGCCATAAATCCCAGTCAACTTTCAAGCAGTTGAAGTACCTGCCCCTTTAACCACCACATCAATATGATGTAAAGACATCGAGCATAGAGTCACCTCAATCTGATCATTCCACATCAACACAAACCCTTCTCTTCCTGCTCCTACTGCTACCTTCGCAACCCACTACAATGCCGTTATTAAAACCTAAACCATGTCTAACTCTTCGCTTATCTCTAACATACAGGCGTGTTTCCATGAGAAAAATAGCAATGGGATCTTAAGAGGTTAAAAACCTTTTGAGCCAACCAACTATCACAAGATTTCCAAACCTGTGACAGTTTCAACATATGAGATTCATGATGCTAGGCGTGGCTACCTCACAGCCTCTACTATATCCATATCATCCTCAAAAGATTTAATATCTCCATCCAATTTTAGTCTTTTTGGAAAATTAGTGTTCGAGTCTTGGGGTTCCAATTCAACAGAAGATTGTTTTTCCTCAAACTGTTCGTTGGGATCAAAGGGTTGATTATTCGTAGGTGATCTGACCAATTTTTTCCATGTTTTCATTTTGGTTAAATTATGGAATACACCCCTGAATTTGTCTTCTAGTGATAAGAAAGGATAAAATGATTTTTTTTTCGTTAAATTTACTACTGAGTAGTATTTTTGCATATCATTATAGGTTAACTCATTTTTTTTTATATTTGCTACAATTGGATGAATAAGCAGAATTATATAGTCAAGGAACGCATTTAAGAAAATCGAACTTAGATGTATTTCGACAAAAATACAGTTTCCTCTAAATCTTAAAAATTCTTAAGTCCTCAAATCCCAAAAACATAGTTTCACTTTGATATAACAATATTTTTGTGAAGTAATAATTATGTTTATTCATTCAACTACAATAAATATAAAGAAAAATGAATTAAATAAAAATATAATGATGTGTAAAAATATTACTTATAGAATAAATTTGATAAAAAAATATAAATTTAAAAATAAATTTAACGAAAAAATTTATTTTATTTTTCATTGTTATTGGGACCAGTTTAAGGATATATTTAGTATGTTGACCTTTTTCTTTTTGCTTGGGTTATGGCTAATAGTACTGCTGGGTACGGGAGTTTGGGTGGTATCGATTTTTGGAGTATCATTATTCTGATTGGGGTTGCAAGTTCGGGACAGTAAAGTGGTAGGTTGGAGTATCGGGTGTTGGGTTGGGTCCTTGTTTAGGGTACAGTCTGAAGACGTGGACCACGTTATGGGTTTCCCTGCAGAGGGCTGGGTCTCGATTCGCTGTTGAGGTTGGAATATGGGCAATTTTTGGATCATTTGCATGGCTATCATGGCTTAAGGAGCTAAATGGCTTGGCAGCTGGCTAAGTAGACATTATGGTTAGGGTTGACGGGTTTTGGGTTATATGTAGCAAAGGGGTGTTAGGGGCTGTCTCAGGGGATGAGCTTGTGGTTATAGGTAGCCGCTCAGCAGTTCGAGTTTTTGGGGATAAGTGGATGTTGGAAATATTTTGTGGCGTTGGTACAAGCATTGTCTGGATGGGAAACAAAATCTATGGATTCAGTGTTATCAATAGTGATCAGCTCCAGCTCACTATGGTTTGGAACAGAGGGTGCTTTTGGTTTTGGCTATGAATGTTGGAAAAGAGGCTTATTATTCTTGGTTTTTGTCGGGTAGGTACTAACTGAATTTCGCTTTAATGGAGAGGCCTTTATTGAGACATCATAGCTGCACGGGGCTTTTGCTTCATCCAAATCATCAATCATGTCACAGTTCCTCAGCGTGTGCCCAAAATGTCCAGAAAAGAAGCAAAAAGCAGGGAGGCTTTCATGTTTGAGAGGAACCCATATCCGTTTTGACCCTGAAATTTATTCCCCTTTACAATTGGGTTTCGGAGATCAATCACAGTCTTGAACCGAAGAAAACGCCCCTTGTCAACATTTTCCCCCTTTATAGGTACAAACGAACCCAATCTGCTCCCTAGTGCCTCTGCCATTTTGATGTTTAACAGGTTCAAAGGAAGGTCATATGCCCTGCACTAGATGTCAATGTGAAAGAACTGAAGGTTCGATGGCTGTTCATTCCCATCCACATCCAGTATCACCAAGAAATTGTTGTTAAAATGCCAAGGAGTATTTTTTTTAAAGCCCAGCTCTTATCCTTCCAATGGGAAAATTGGAAAAGAAATAAATCCCTGTCCCACTCCTTTGCCTCAATCCCGTATTTGGGTTTCCAACCTTTGATCATGGTATCCATTAGAGCCTTCCCATTAAAGGATTTTTCTATCCATAATTCGCAACCAAGCATAGTTTAGGTGGGTTATCAACCGATCCAACATTAAAGAAATCCATAATTAGGGGTTCATTATTACGGGTCTCGACTTCTTTCAGTTCCGTTTTTTGCAGCCTTGTGACCCATTATGTCCAGCAATGGTGAATGAAATATAGGCTGGTGTGCTATGAAATTGAATTCGAGAAGGAATTCTAATCTGTCACAGCTACACTTCGGAAGAGAATGTAACGCCTGAAAATATTAATTAGTCAACTAGGAATAGCACGCAGAATTTTCATATTAATTATAAATTGTTGGATAACCAATGCTACGTCTCCCGACGTATACAATACAATTCACGCCACGTATATGCTGAAATTAATTGCGTTCATGGTGTGGATAACTAAACCTCCACATGAAGACTTCCCTACACAAATTATCGTTGGATGCATGGTCCCTGCCCACCTTCATTTTCTTGATTGATGTATTATTCTATTGTAAAGCTAATTTATCCATCCATAAGTGTCACAAATAAATGTAGCATACTACTTAAGGCAAAAAATATCCCAGCACATGCAATTGCAAAGTAAAGCTGGTATAAATACGTCTTGATATATACCTCCACTCGCATCTTCTCTATGGGCCATAGTAGTTATCACACTTGCCATTGTCACACACAAGTGATAGCTTATACCACCATTAAACTAAAAAAAAATTATAATTAGTGTTTTAATCGAGTAATAAAATCAAATTATTTAGAAGTGAACGTTAAAATTTGAATTTCATCAATGTAATTCCTTATCTCTGCTACTAATAAATAAATATATAGGTTAATTGAAATTAATGATTCCAATTAAGAAAAATATTATGTCTTAATAAGAAACATAATAAATACATTTAATAAAAATATAATTGTAAATTGATTAGAATTTATTTGATGAATAGATTAAACTAGCCTTGAACAAATTTTGGATTCAAATCCATTCATATTTCAAATTTATATTGAAGCACCTATAATTATTGTTGTTATCCAAATTTGAATGTCTCTTGTCAGCTTTCCATAGCACTATGCATAGATACTTATAGGAATTAGCTTTTACCGTACATGTATTGCATGTTATTAAAATAATTATTAGATATATAAATTTATTAATTTTAATTTCATATTCATATAAATAAAGAGAATAAATTATGTAAAGTTATAAATAAATAAGATTTTTAAAATACCAATAAAATAAAATTTTAATTATCTTTTATTAATAAGTGGTTTAAAAATAAATTTAAGGCAAAATGATGAAAAATTAAATATAAAATTAAATAAAAATTATACAAAATAAATAGTAAATCTAAATCAAATAACATCAAGACATTAAAAAATATATTTTCATTGCTCAAAATTAAATAATCACATATTATAAACATTGAAATAATAATTAATTTTATAAAATATATTATCCATCTAATTAAAATTTATAACTTAAGATTATTATTGTCAATTTAAAAAAGTTTTTTACCTTTTTATATCCATAAAAGTTTTTTTTAACTAGCTACTTTTGTAAATTATATAGTATAGATTTCAAATATCATAAATTTCTAAATTAAAATAATAATTAATTTTATAAAAAAATTATTAATCCAATTAAAATTTATAACTTACTATTATTATTGTCAATTTAAAAAAAATTTATACATTTTTATGTCCAAAAAATTTTTTTCCTAGTTAACCATTTTTATATATAGTATAAATTTTTTTCTAATTAACTATTTTTATAAATAATATAGTATAAAATTCAAATATCATAAATTTTAAAATTAAAATAATTATTAGTTCTATAAATAAATATTATCTATCTAATTAAAATTTATAAATTAAGGTTATTATTCTCAATTTAAAAAAGTTTTTTGTCTAAAAATATTTTTTAAGTTAACCACTTTTATATATAGCATAGATAGATAAATTATATTTATTTTAATTTTTAAATGTTTAAAAATAAAATAACACTAACTTAAAGATATAAACATCTTTATCTATTATTTTAGTTATTTTAAATAATCACAAATTTTAAATTAAACTAATAAGTAGTTTCATAAAAAATATTATTCATCCAATTAAATTTTATAAATTTAAAGTTATTATTGTCAATTTTTTAAAAAAAAACTACACCCTTTTATGATCAAAATTTTTTTTTCCTAATTATCCACTTCTATATATCGTAATAGTATAGATATAGATAGATTTCAAATATCACAAATTCCAAAAATTGAAATAATAATTAGTTGTACAAAGAAATATTATCTATCCAATTAAAATTTATAACTTAAGGTTGTTATTGTCAATTTCAAAAAGTTTTATATCCTTTCATGTCCAAAAAAGTTTTTCCTAATTAGCCACTTTTATATAAAGTATAGATATTGAAAAGTGAGGGAAGATCAAGTCTATACATTAAAAAATGAAAATCCAAATAAAATGTAGGATTTTTTTAATGTAATTTCACTCAAAATTATATATCATTTTGACTATAATATAAAATTATAATTATATACTATATTGAGTCATATATCACATTCTTTATTAATTTAAATACTTGCACATATTACATAAATTAAAATTAGTTTTTAGTGTATAAAATAAAATTTAAAATTTATAAGAAAAATTGATCAAAATAAAAAATTTAGAGATGCTAGTATTTTTAAAGTTTTAAATAATTGTGATTATTATCAACTTTTACTTGAAAGATAAATATGAAATAATTTAAATCACTAATAATAATAATATTATTATTATAGCAAAAAATAAAATATTAGGTGAAATGTATAAAAGCATAACTAGTAAAATTGTATATTTGAAAATGCATCTATGAAATATTGGAAATAATATTTTCTTTCAATTTTATAGTGTCAAAACATAGCATCTTAAATTTATATCTTATATAGTATAAATCATAAAAAATTCATCAATATATTTTAATTAAATTAATTATCATGCTTGAATTTTATATATATATATATATATATATATATATATATATATATATATATCAAAGGCTGAATTTATGAGGAAGATATATTGAGAACAAAAATGGATATGGGGTATATTCATTTTTTTTATTTTTTAAAAAATTAGGTTATTTTCCTTTTTTTAGAAAAATATATCAATAATTATTTATTAATACTATCTCAAACACTCATCATTTGATTGATTCAAAAAGTAATCATTTTGTTGAGTAACTTTTGAACGTAAAATGGGAAAGAAAGAAACAAGCCCTTATACTAAAAATAAAAGAGGTGTACTTTGACAAGCCATTGGGTACCTGCGTCCCAATCCTGACTCACTGGCGTCATGCGATTGGTGATTCGTCGCTGCAAAATGATCACATCATACGTAAGTCATCATGAGATCACTGCCTTGAACGACGCCGTAGAAGCACGTTTCACCGCCCAAACAGACGAATCAAAACCTCCATTCACAATTTTCAGCTTACTAGTCCTATTTTTAATCAAAGTCCTTTGACAAAATTATCAAAACCTCCACTATCACTCAGCGTATACGTTTTGTTTGTTTGTTTAACCAGTAATATTTTCTTCAAAATTATTTTTGTAATTTCTGTCATTTAAAGCAATTAACAAAATTATCAAATTTTCAAGTTAAAGAGAAAGTAAATTCAAAAAATTAAGTAATTCCAGCCTTAAATTAAGTTTTAAACAGTGTCTTTAAAATTAATATTTTATATTTCAACATTAAAATATTTTTTATTATTTAGTATCATTAATTAATATGAAAATAATTATAATTTTATTATTTTTAATATTTTATAAACAATATTATAAAAATATTTTTCATAAATAAGTGATTGACTAAGCTTAATTATTTTTTTTTGTTTCTGTCTACTTTTCACCAAAACAGCTCCACTTAACAGCTTAATTATTACGATGTCGGTAGATCTTATGGTACATTTGGTAAAATATAATTAATTATAATTAAATATAGATTCGTTAAATTATTTTTATTATATTATATTTAGTTATATTATATCAAATATGTGGTTGGTTTTGTTGGACCGAATACGAACCCGTTGGAGACGAGTGCCATTGTCCATTGCAACCGGAGAAAATGTGTAGCAGGTGGAGAAGTTAGGTATTTCTGTTGGGGACCGGTACAACAAACTCTGGCGCCATTACGTACGCCACCCTGCGGTATGAACTATGAAGTAAGCGACCTCTGAATTCTCGTTGTACTTAAATTTATTCTGTTTCTTCTACTTCTCATATCCATGCTCATAGCTTATTGTTCAAAAAATAGAAAAAAATTAACAAAAAAATCTATGCTCTTAGCTTCCATTTATTGTAAAGTAAAATCAATAATCAGTGTAATCAAATTAATTAAATTTGATTTTTATTATTATCTCATTCAATATAAATAAATGCAATAAGATACTAATATGCATGATGCATGACTTTTATTTATGTTAAATATTTTACTCACATAATGCTATAAATAATTTTTATATAAAAATATTTTACTCTCTCTGTTTCACAATATTGATCACTTTATAAAAAAAAATTATTTCAATATAATTGTCATTATACATTATCAATGTAACATTAATTACTTATTTTTCAAATTTACCTTTGTCATCGTCTTTTATCTTTTTTCTAATTAAATATTTTTTTAATATTAATGTAAATTTTTAGTTAAAAATAATTAAAGATATATTAGTCAATATTTAATTAAAATTATTTTTAATCTAAATACATAATTCTAATAAAACATATATTATGAAATAAAGATAGTATCATCTAATAACTGCCATATTAACCATATAATCGTCATGCTTCATTAGATTATATATATATATATATATATATATATATATATATATATATATATATAATCAATTAATATACACTATACTCGGTTGAATAACTTCACTCATGTATTAATCAATTATAATTAATAAAAAAAAATGAACATAAGATGTTTTAAAAGTAAATATATAATTATACTAATATTCAATAATTACAAAAAAAATTATTAGCTCATAATTAGAACTTTTATCTCTCTAAAAAATAAACTACACAGTAATACTCTTGATGATACTTAATAATCATACTCCAAAATGAATAAATTCCTAAATATGAATAAAATTATCAAATTAATCTTAACTTTCTCTTCAAATATATATAAAATCATGAAATATAATCCTTAAAATAATAATAAATAAATATCTATTATGAATAAAATTATAAAATTGACCTTCATTTTACTTTAAAAATGAATAAAATTATGAAATTAATGTGTATGATCCATATAATAAAATAATATAAAAATCAATTGTGATTTATAAAGCTTACATCATTTTGGATAATGAATTCAGTATCCAACAAATCGAGAAAGATGAATAAATTATCAAATTTTAAAAAAAAATAAATTGCTATAAATTTTATCTTCAAATAAGCATAAAATTTAAAAATTAGTCTGTGAGGTGTATAAGATAAAAAAGACAAAATTAGTTGTAAATTATAAAGTAATATCACTTTGAATTATAATTTGTGTACCTCTTAAATGAAGCAAGATAAATAAATCTTTAAATTTATATAAAATTGTGAAATTACTTAAAGTTTTATCCTTTAGTACGAAAAAGATTGTAAAATTACCTTCTATTTGCTATTGTAAACATTATTCCAATTTGAGCTTACTTTTACCCGATTTATATAGAGTAGATATAGATCTATATATTTATATTATTTTATTGAAAATTTTAAATTAACTTTTAATATCTAATTAAGGTTGAAAGATTTTAAATTTCATTATTAATTTATAAGATATAAATTAATTAGCATAATTTATGAATTAAAGTCGATAATTTATAATAACTTTAGAGATTTAATTTTTAAATATTTTAAATGATAATTAATAGAAATTTCAGTTAAAATTCTTAATAATATATAATTTCCATCAAATTATTATATCAATTTTTACACAAAAATCTCGTATATATTGCATATATGTGAGAAAAAAGATATAAATTATTAATATAATAATATTTTTTAACGTATTGAATGGTTTTTATTTTCTATTTTAAGATGTCAAATAACTATTAATAAGATTTAAAATAAAAATAAGAATAATTACTATAAATAATTAATATTAATAAATATGAATGCTTAATTTAAAAGTGTTTGTTAATGAATGTGAATTAATTTAATTTTTAAAAAGTGATTTAATAGTAAAAAATTTGTGTGAAAAAATAAGAAAGTTTTATTAGATTATAAGAGAGAATACTATGACTCTATGTCTGAGAAAAATATTTTCTTAAAAAAATATTTTTTGAGAAAATATTTTTCTAAGTAACATATTTTTTGGTGTTTGAAACACTCTACAAAAAATATTAATTTTTCTTTTATTTTATACAATTATAACAAAATTTAGATCATAAATATTTTACTTTTGTATTGCTTATTATTTAATATAAAAATATAATTTTTTTTGGGTCTCACCTATAATCAATAATTGTTGTCATTGATGATAACCAATGATGAGTGTTAGTGATTAAGGATGATCAATAATAATAAATACATATATTTATATGATTTATTTTTCATGTGAATTAGTTTATCGAAGTCCGGAAAATGATTTTCTAATTTAAAATGAGAAGTCATTTATGAAAAAGTATTTAATTTTTCTTTTGGTAAAAAAATATTTTTTATTAGCCAATTTTTTTTTAATGCACCAAATAAAGAAAGATGTAAAAAGTGTTTTCTTATAAGATATTTTAGGCGAAACAAATGAAACCTGCATATTGAATTATAATTAAATATTTATATTTAAAAATTATAAGTTTTTCTTGAGTTTTGATATGATATGATTGGTCCCCACATCAATTTTACATTCCGTGCAATCATCAACATATGCTAGATCCAACCGACTACCTAATGAAATTGGAAAAATCCAACTAGCTACTAAATAAAATTGAACCATGTGAACAACTGTACCAATCCAATTAGCTGTTAAATGAAATTGAATCATGTGAGGTTATCTCTAACATATTTATGTTTATCAATTCTTATTTGAAGATGGCTCGACATAAGCATTATTGCTCTGGCTGTTAGGACCAACTGACACTAATTTGGGATTAGTTATTTGAAGAAGATTGAGATTGAATGGAATTTTAAATAGATGACACAAAAATGAATATGAGATAACGATAAATATAGAAAAACGTATAATTACTAAAAAAAATATAGCGATATATTTATAAATATTTTTTATATATATACTAAATGTTGAAGCAATTGATTATGAGATTATATAAAAAAATAATATTAAAGATAATTATTTAAATTAATATTAATTATAAAAAAATAAATGAAAATAATAATAATCAATTAAATATTTTAAAAAATAAATATTAATTGTATATAAATTTTATAGTCAAAATTAATAGTAGAAAAGAAAAGCATTTTCAAAATAAAAATATGTTTATTAATTTTTCAAAATTGAAGAAATATGTCTGAAATGTTTTAGAAAAATTTTAGTAAGTTTCTTAAAAATGAATGTTTTTAAAATGTAAAAACACCCACCTTCAAGAGTTTTCGTGCATCATAAAAATTATTGTTGATCAAAATTTGAAGAATGAAATCATCATAGAAAAAGAAAAGGAAAAAATCAAATTATATTGAAAAGTCTATTCAATTTTATTTTTTATTCTAGTCAATTCGATTTAATTTAATTTTAAATTTTCAGTAAAGAAATTAAACTTTAAACTTGAAATTTTAAATTATTATGTCAAATTGATATAGTTAGACTTCATTTGAAAGAATTTATAATTTGGATGACATAAATGCTGGATTCTCATGAGCAAGAGGATGGGAAAAACGCCACACTTTATTAAAAAGAACTAGACAATCTTCTTGTTTTCGATGTGGGTTAACTTTTTAACTCAATATAAAAAATTATTTTCATATTTATAAGTCCATTATATATATCATTGCAAAGCTCGTAAAATATATTAATTTATATAATTATTTATTATTTACTTTAAGATTAAATTATAAATTAGTTTAGATAAATCTCATTATTATAAAATTATATTATAAAGTGTGTGTATGCATATATATATATATATATATATATATATATATGATTTCATAATTTAGTTTAGTTCAAAACAATTTAACTTCAAATTGATTTTTGACAGAGTTTTAATTAATGTACTCAAATTGGATATTTTTAATTAATTTTTGAATTCAATTCTGATTTCAATCGAGTAATTTAAGTAATTAAGTAATTTTTGAAAGAGTTTTAATTTAAGTAATTTCGATTTCAATTTCTCTATTAATTTTATGACTGAAAACCAAATTCAATTTAATTTTTAGTGTGATTTAGAAAACTCTAGGATACTCAGCCTTACAAGCTGCAATATCAAATGTAAACTTGGGCATATATTAGGCGGTTTGCCTTTATAAAGGAAAAAACTGATTTTGCATATTATCAACACCATTTTAACATGAAGTGGAAAAGAAAATTAAACATTCAAACACCTATCACTAAATTAAGTTTGTTTATATTATTAAATGAAATTAGGTAAAACTCATTCTAAAAAACATATACATTCAAACATCTATCATTAAATTAAATTCTCTTATATTATTAAATAAAATTAAACAAAACTTATTTTCAAGAAATATATATATACATTCAAACACCTATCACTAAATTAAATTTGTTTATATTATTAAATAAAATTACATAAAAATTATTTTACACTATAACATCTCAATAATTTAACGATGAAAGCTAAAGACAATTTATAACACTTTTGTGGGACACGTACAACTTATAACACTCTCTCACATTTAACGTGATATGCAAATGGGTTGTGCAAATGGAGCTAAGAAGAAAAATTAAACAAATACTTGCTACTAAATTAAATTTGTTTATATTGTTAAATGAAATTGGGTAAATTTCATTCTCAAAAATATATATACACTATAATAGTTTAATAACTTAGTGATGTGAATATAATTTATAACACAATGGGCTGTGCACACCATCCTCACGCCAAGCAATCTTTATATTGTCCACCCCAAACCATGATATTATTTGAACCCCACACTCTATATACATGCAAAAATAATAATTATTTTAAAATCAACTAATGAATATTTTTAGATAATGAAAATTTTAGAATCAATTAATAAATAATTTTGGATGATAAACATTTTAAAATTAATTAATAAATAATTTCAGATGATGAATATTTTAGAATTAACTAATGAACAATTATAAATAATGAATATTTTAAATTTAAATAATAAATATTATTTTGTTTTTCACAATGAACATGAAACTATAGAAGATAAATATTGTACAAACAAATAATGAACATTCAAATATTTATCAATAAACAAAGAATTTAATGAAAAAATTATATGTTTTTAATGAACAAATTAATTCATATAGAATATTAAATTAAAAAAAATGAACCTAGAAATTAAAAATGATGAATATTGTGTTTGTAGATAATGAATATCCAAGTATTAAGTAATGAATATCAAACTTTACGAACAAAGGTTATTTGTTTTTAATGGACAAATTAATTCATGTATAATATTATATAAAAAATAATGAACATCAAAATTAAAGATGATGAATATTATACTTATAGATAATAAACATTTAAGTACTAAGCAATAAATATCAAAATTTATGAAAAATGTTATATACCTTTAGTGGACAAATTAACTCATGTTAAATATTATATGAAAAAATAATGAACATAAATATTATAATTCATAAACATTGTCCATATAAATGATGAATATTTTTATAATAATTAATGAACATGAATACAACAAATAAAAAATACACCAGAATGAATTATTATTTTAAAATTTTGCAGTAGAGAATAAATAACCAGAGAATTTTTACACCAAAATAAATCATATAATTGAATAAAAAATTCAAGATATCAAGTATTAAACAATCAATATCAAATTTTGTGAAAAT
>CATIWR010323718.1:0-11966 GCA_949677035.1 Omphalea diandra | reverse complement strand
CTTTGAAGATCTCTCGGCAATTTGCTACAATATCCTCAATAATGTGCATGTGAAGCCATATGCTTTCTGCCTGAGTGCACACTACCCCTCCAGGACGAAGGGCCTTTGCTACTGACTGAAAAAAGGGCTTCTCAAAAAGCTTTTGTGCAGGACCTGAATGATTTAACACAATGACTTGAAAACTAAAAGAAAGTAACCAAGCTCTGAGCATAAAAGCGCAGAAGGTTGCAGAGATATCATTTACCTATTGGGTCAGAAGAATCTACTATAATTGCATCATATGTTCCTTCATGAACGGCCTTCAAGAATGCAACACCTTAACCAATTCACAGAAATTCCACCAACTAGTAAGTACATAAAATAAAGCAAGAGGAGATGGGGACAAAATAAGGAAGTAGCAGTTCATACCATCACCAATATGGAGTGTCACACGAGGATCCTCATACCCAACTGCTATATCAGGGAAAAATTCTTTAGAAACCTGTAAAATACAGACAGGTGATTCAGAATATAATACTGGGACCATGTTCTATGTCAATCCATAAATGCACATAATTCAGAGCCCATAAGATGAATCAACACGATAAATTTACTTTGTAAGGAACAAAATCCACTTCTTTCATGGAAACAGACTATTGGCACAAAACAAATCTGGAAAACAAGCAAAATCAGAAAAGAAATTTTATGCCCTACTCACATCAACAACCATCTTATCAATTTCACAAATGTCAATCTGCTCAACAGAAGAATGTCGGGCCACTTCCCGTAGGACTCCACCATCTCCTCCACCAATAACTAAAACCTGAAAGATAAACTAATAGTGAGAACAGAAAAAAGATGCATGGAATGGTCATTGAATGTCGCATAGAAAGACTGCTACTTTAGTGGAAAATAATTGAATAATACTGTATAGTATTTCACTTCAGCCAATATAGAACAGACTAAAAATTTAATGCTGAGTAAAAAGATTGGTACTTGGATCATCAGGATTCTTTTTTTTCATTATTTTCTTTTAATTTCTCAGATGCACATAAAATTTTCAAGAAAATGGAGAGAGTATCAGGTTCTAATGTCCTTAATCTGAAAATCACAGCACATACAACTACCTATTGTCTCTTTAGTGTCCTATTAATATAGCATGCTTAATGAAAAAGACAAAAACACAATTGTCTCCTTTCCAACTACTACATTTTTTAAACAAATGGCCTACATGATATATCATGCAAAGTCACAACACTTGGTATATTCTTTAATTCTCCAAAGAATATAAGTACCTTCTTTGGGTTTGGAATTGAACAGAGCGGAAGATGAGCAATCATTTCTTGATATGCACATTCATCCTTCTCTGTGAGCTGAATCACCCCATCCAAAACAAGAACCTTTCCATATGTTGATGACTGTAAAAGGATACGAAAAACCAAAACTTAGAATCAGCATACAATTATATACACTGTGTTGCATATGGAAAAAAACAGAAAATTAATATGTCCCAGGGGAATTAACCACCTGAAAGACCATGACATTCTGGTAGTCAGACTTCCCTTGAAATAAAATCTTCTCCACTTTCAAGGAATGTGCCTCTCCTGCAGATTAAAAATAATAAATAATTAAAATTCAAACAACAAATTAAAAAAGTGGTTGTTGGTAACACTGTCACCGTAAGCAGGGAAAATGTGTTTTGGGAGAGAAAGCTAGGCTAACCCACAAGACATCACATGAAAAATAAACACATAAATAAAGAGCACCATATAACATGTATCAAAGAGGCAGAATAGAAAAGGGTGAAAAACTTTAGAAGAGTAAGCTCCAATATATTGCTGGACAGCAAAGACCCATTTTAATCCAGATACAAGATTAATTAAACCCACATTAAGTGAAGAGGAAGTATTCTAATACCAGGAAACAACATGAAAAGTCGTGTTCCCAGTAAAATTATAAAATAAGAGAGAACTCTAAGGCTCACATGATTTTCCAAAATTCAACTTCCTCAAAAATGAACTCATCAAGCCTGAGTGTAACTATCAGAGTTTTACAAAAATAATTTAATAAAATTGCCAAATTAGCTCTGATACCATACAGAAGAACAAACAACAAACACATTGAACAAGGTTTATGACTCAAATGAAGAAAAAGAATGCAGAATCAAAGGCTGGTTTGTAAAAATTCCAAAAGCATTTAACGTGAAGACACAGCAGTTCAACAGTTGATATAAGCAAAATTTCAATCAATCATTACATTTGTTCTAATGTCACTGAACACAAAATTCATTCACAACTAGCTTAGGGAAATGAGAACAAACTAACATCTACTAATATTGAATGGTAATTAAAACTCCATGATAAAAACAAAAACTAAAATCAGTTGCAGTAGATATAATAAAAATAAAAACAGAAAGTAACTCATGAATATGACCATGTAACTACCAATTCATATGCAAGAAACAGCCTAAGCAATTGAAAATCAAGCTGCCAAGATACATAAACAACACATACACAATAAAAACAGAAACCTAAACATAAAAACAGATCATAAGAGTGAAGGGAACGGGAAAAGAAACAAACCAGGCCACATTGGGCTAATCTCAGAAAACCAGCCAGGTATAATAGAGGAGATATAATCATTGTTATCAGTCTCCATAGCCTGTACAGAAGTAGCGGTAACAGAGACATCATTGGTCTCTTCATCCTCTCTTGGCCTTTTCACAGGCAAATCGTTAGGCACAGAAGAAACACTCTCTTCAGCCATAGAAACTGTTTTCTTTTGTGCCCGTAAAGAATACCCAAAAGCCAAAAACACCAAAGAAAACCAACAAACCTGATAAAGGAGTGAAAGGAATGCACAAGATTATGTGGGTGTGGCTTTATATAAAGAAAATATTATATCTTTGTACAGGAAAATGATAATTAATGATGAAAAAATCAGTATCAAGCATAAATAAGAATCTGCTTAGTAAAGACGCTCTCTTTATGCTGTATTCTGTGTGTTTGTTATCCTTTTTGTTTTCTGCTTTTTAAGCTTTTGAGGAGGGGAGAAGCTAGGCGAGGAGAGGCGAAAGAGGCGAGTTGGTGGGAGCAGGTGGACGGTGTTGTGTGTATATGATATTTATAAAAAGTACAATAGAAAATGATAGAGCTCTCAATTAGGTTGGAACTTTGGGATGGGAGGTTACCATTTTTTATTATTGTTTTCGGGACAATATTTCCTTCAACGATGGTGTGTAAAATTATATTATTTTCAAAATTAATTTTAAATTAACAAAATGTTCTAAAATTAATAGTTTAAAATCTTATTTTTTAAAAAATTAAAAAATTTATAATTTTAAATATCATGTAACTGCATTTAGAAATATCACATTATAGATTTGAAAGAATTTTATATCGTTCAACAATTAAAAAAATTATTTATTTTTATTTTTTGATTTTCTAAATTAAAATTTTGAAAAGTGATGATTTTCTTTCATTTTACTAGTGTAATTTTTTCAGTTGGTTGCCATGGGTTTTAGGAGCTATGGCCACCATATTAATTAAATATTAATATAATCAATATTTTGTTAATAAATTATTTAAAATTTTAAAAATTTATTATTTCAATGACTAATAATATTTTGTTATAACAAATTAAATTAAAAATTTAAGCCATAATAAATTTATTAAAAATAAAATATAATTTTGATAGACTATATGGATAAAAATTTAATACTAGTATATTGATTATTGAAGTAGGGTAGTAGCAAATTTAGTATTGAATTTTCTATTTATCTTAGATACGAGTTCTGTAAAATTTCACTATATCAACTCATTATTATCCCTAATTATTTATTAATTGTATATAATTACTAATTAAGTATATAGATTAGCATGCATTTATAAAATTATTTCTCTAATAAAAAAATATATATGTGAATTGTGATATGTGGTATCTCTCATTCATGAGAATCGAGAAATGAATTGATCTTTTGAGATTTCACGTCGATTGTGAAAAATATATACGAGTTATATAAGTTAATGTGTCCCTAACTCTTATGTGTTTGTGTTATATTAATTAAAAAAATTATTTTTGTCTCCCATAAACGCACTTTACTATTACTCATTTTCAATTATAGGCGTCAACTACTAATGTAGATATGATTATTAGAAAGTATATATGATATTTGGCTTTAAAAAAAATCAATTTTACAAATTAAAATATAAAATTCAAGTTAAATTCCAAAAATATTATTGCATTATCTAAATAGGTGTCTAACATTTTGATATAATTATCACAGTATTTATTATTCTTAACAAATAATTTATATACAACGAAATAAACTAAAAAAATAGAGTATTCAATCAAAGAAATATTTAATTATACTGACTACATATATTTAATTAATAAGACAATTACATTCGTATCAAATGAAAATGAGTATCTTTAAATAATAATAAATTTATTAAATAATTATTTTATATTTTAATAATTAATATTGGATTGAAAACACAAATATAGGAAGCATGACATGTTAGTCAAAGATTAAAATTTTTAAAAAAATAAAAATGGTGTTGTCTCACACATTCAATTGATCTGATTCCCTGCCACAATTTAATAATAGTATAAAATATAATTAACGGTTTCCAACTGTGCATAAGTGGGCCTGGGGACTGCATTATTTACGAGATGCTTAGGATACCTTAAAATAACCATTTTAAAATATTCGCATATTTTTGATAGTGAGGAATTGTTTTTATTTATTTATTTACTTTTTGAGAATGGAGAAATTATTTTTCTTAGTTTCAAATGAATTGGTATGATTTGATTTCATGTTTGCTCATTAATATTCAATGATTAAATATTTAAATATTAAAAATATTTAATTGATAAATTAATATTTAACTTTTTAAAAATATAATTGAACACTAAAAACTAATTTCATAATATTTGAAAAATATATATTGACATTTAACTTTGTTTACTAATATTAATCTTATATTTATCATTATATCAATTTATATTTGATATAAATTTTATTAAAATATAAAAATAATTGTTTTATATTATTTTATAATTTAATGCAATTAATTACTAAATTGTCAAATATTTTATATTTATTAATTGTTAATGGTAGATAACTAATTACTCAACATTGATTTGGCTACTACTAAATCAACATGCCTTAATTTTTTATCAAATAGTAACTTTTTTTTTTTGTATTTTTAATGTCAATGAATTTTGTTAGAATCTATTCATAAGAAAATTGCATTTTTAGATAATTAAATTATTTCTTTTAATGAAAATAAATAATTGTTTAAATAATTTATGTAATTATTGGAATATCTAAATATTTATATTAACAAATAAAAATGTTATAAATAGAAAGTTAATTATAATTTTTCATTGGTTTTTTTATCCATTATTTAATTAAACAATGTAAAATAATAAATATTTAAAATAAGTATATCATCAAAAGTCATTTAATACGTCAAAAACCAACCTATGTAATTTTGCAATTCATTGATCCACAATTGCTATAGTTTCTCCATTCTTATATAACTAACACTTTAGAGAATTTCACTAAAAATAAAAAAAAATTATTAATTAGCTTTAAATTTAGAAGAAAAATGAGTGATTAAAATTAAATTATTATTGATTTTGAATTAAATGACTTTGAAAATCTACATAACAGTAATAACTTTGTATTGATGAGTATAAGAGCAAAATTGAGAAAAAAATTTAATTTCATTAATTTTATAAAAACGACAGATAAATGAAATTTTAAATTTTCTTTAGAGCGTTAGTTATATAAGAATGAGTGGAGTATTAATTACAAAATATCAGAAGTAAGTAATACTTATCAAGTACTGCATGTTTTCAATAATAATAATTAAACTAAATAAGCTCTCATTTTGAAAAAGTTTACCTTCTTTTCATATTAATTATTATAACTAAGACAAGGAGACTTTACCATAATTCAAGATAAATTAGGACTAATTCTTTAATCATAAAAGAGATTTATTATTTAAATGCATATATATGTTCTCATCTAGAGATTAACGCTTTGAAAAATATATAAAGATACTTTTATCATTGATTATTAACATTAATTATAATTATTGTTAATGATGACTGAAAATATAATAATATCTTCCTTCTTCTCAATCAAATGTATCCATATAACATGACTCATCCTAAATATATATTTTTATATAATTATATATATCTACAACTAAAAATATGTATTTACTCAATGATACAACAAACTTAGGAGATCTATTTAATTAACCTAAAAATAAAATTCATTCGATTATCGTTGGATCAACAATTTTTTATCCCTTCAAAGAAATTCATATATAAACCTTAATTATTTATTATATAAACCTCAATTATAATAAACAAATAGAATGATGACATATATACATATTTTCTTCATAGAATAAATGCAAGATGCCAAAAAAAAAAAAAATCTTTTATAAATGGCGGCTGAAAAGATAATTTCATCATATTACCCTTAAGATGGGGAATCTTATTTCATATCTAAAGGACAAATCACCTATTTCCCTTTATAATAATCCTAAATTTCACATAAATCCACAATAATGGAGAATTAACAAAGACATAATTTTGTACTAACCAACAAGAAACTAAACATTACTAATTTGTTATATAAATGTATATAAAGAGAATGGAATCCATAGATAAAACTTTATTATTTCATGATAAATCTTTAATTGTTATACTTATTTATCAAATTTCACAATAATTGAACTAATTTAATTGCCCAATTTGTTTCAATTTATATCAATGATCTAAATTTCAAACCAATGATAAAGAAAGGAAAATCCCTTGTGTGTGAAAGGAAGTTGAAGGTGGTGGCCATAGTGGAAATGCACTCAAAATGTTTTTGTGCGTGGCTGATGATTTTGACTTTGAAATGACAATTTCTTTTTGCTCCTTGGGAAGTTTGGCTTTAAAACCATGCATGGAATGGAGGTGTTTGGTATGACTCGAAAAGATGTTGGATTCATGCAATTCAAACTCTCCTTTCTTGCCCCTCAAATTGCATGCTTGGCCCCTCTCACTCAACTCCATTATTTTTTTTTATTCATAGAAAGTTTAATCAATCAAAATAGTATATGATATATAATAGAAATAGAAATAATATTATGATTTATATAAAAAGAATCAAATTTTAGATTCTTACTTCTCATAAGATATCATCAGACTATATTACATGTGCTCCATTATTATTTTTTAAATCACAATCAAGTTAAGTGATGTGTGCTTATAGGTGATTCATCATTTAAATATTAGATTAATCCGATATTTATATATATTTTTAAAAATTTGTAATTTATTTGTAATTTATTTTTAGGTCACACACTATCCTTTTATAAAATATTTATCTTTCATCATATTCTATTTCTATTTAATTATAATTTTTTTCATAAAAATAAAATTTTTGCACTATTATATAAATTTTACTTTTAATCTAGTGAATATATATATATAAACAAACTCATTGAATTTTTTTTATTTCAACTTAAAATATAAGTTCACAGGATTCAATTAATATAATTTATTAATATTAAAATATAAAATAAAATATGTATAACAAGATATCAACACTATGATAATTTCTTCAATATTATTACTTGAAACAGATCAAATCTAATATTAAATTTTATTTTTATATAAATATATATTCTAATATTTTGTTCAAACGTACAAAATAAATATTCAAATTTGAAGATATAAACATTTCAATATGATAAATATAACATCAAAACAAGTTGAAAGAAAAAGAAAAATTAATGTTATGAGATAAAATTCTCACCTTGTTTATATGATGGTTAAAAGAGTAGACACTATTTTTTCTTTAATTTAATTAATATATATAATAATAAAAATGATCAATATAGCTCTAATACTTTTTAATTTTATTCTATTATAACATAATATATTTTTATAAAACTTAATTCTTAAATATGAAAATATTTTTACGAAAGTATTTAAATAATGTAAAATAAGATTTGTATATTCATAGGTATATAAAAAAACAATAAAAAAAGAATATAAAAAAGTGTTCTTTATTTAATAAACTGATGCATCACGAAGAAAATACTATAAATGACAATAATAAAAATATATTAAATATTCTATCTGTTTTAAAATAAATATTGTTTTAAAGATAAATTTTTTTTCCATAATACTTGACATTTTATAATCATAAACATTAATTAATTTTTTCAACTCTACCATTTATCTTTTTCATAATACTTATTCTTTTAGAGTACATAATAATTTATGAAAATAATTAATTAAAGATAATATAGTTTTTTATTTATATAATAACACCTATTAAATATAATCCTTAACAAAAAACTTAAATGACATATATTAAGGAACAAAAAGAGTATATATTTTGCCCCCTGCACTTTTATAGTTTTTTATTTTTGCCTATTATATATTTATTTTTCTATATTGAATCTTGCACTTTTATTTTTGTTGACATTTGCCCCTTATTTGACTGTGGTTATGTGCGTGAGGCCAAACTTTGTGAAATGTAAATAAGACTAAAAATAGAACAATACATAATCTCAAAAATCATTCAAAATTCACGAGTCTTTTATTTATACTTTTAGTATCCATCCCACTACAATATCCTCTCATGCGACTTCTTTGTCAAATTCTTTGTCGCCCTCTCCTTTCTCAATCACAAACATAATGTCATTCTCAATCACAAACTTAATGCCATTGTCATTGTTCTCTTCAGCTCTGTGGACCACTTCTACTTCGGCATTGACCTCAAAACCCTAAACACTATCACTAGCCAGTCTTTTGAAGACCATGGTTGCACCAACGAGCGGGGTGAGAGAAGAGTATAGGATTAGAAAGTAGGATTTTAGAAATTTTCAGGTTAAAGAGAGAATAAAGAAAATTAAAGAGATCAGAGGTTCTTTCATCACTTTCTTAAAGAAGTTTAATGTTTTTGATCAATTAACGACAACATTTACCGTTTACATGCATTGTCAAATAAAGAGCAAATGTTAACAAAAATAAATGTTTAGAGATTACATGTAGACAAATAAATGTGCAAGTGGCAAAACTAAAAAACCATAAAAGTGCAAGGGCTAAAAATCGATTTTTCCTCAAATATAGTAAAATATGATACATGTCAAATTCTTGATATTTTCTATTGCTCGTGTGTCAAGCAAAGAGCCCATACTTTTTGTTATATATATATATAAAAGATGTTCAAACCAATTTTGGTGTTTTTTTCTGTTTTCTTTTTTTTTTTTGGTCGAGAGATAAAACATTATCTAGAAACCGAAATCAGGTTTACAAAAGCAGGTGGAGGATTTGAAACCCAAGCAAAAGATAGATTTCCTCTATTGAAATGTTTCACCAGCCATATGACGGGCTTAATGGCAGACTTAGGACAGAACAAAATAGATGCACTAGTCAACCTAGAGAGTCTTGCTTTTGCTTGGGTTATAACAACAACAATGTCCCAAGGAATCTCCTCCAAACTAGATAACAAACTATTTTCAACAAGTCTATTGTTAGATAATGTTAAAAAATTGGAAAAGTTGATTTGTGAAGCACGAGATAGGGCCAACAGAATGCCCAGAGTATATGCCTTATTCCTGGAGGTTGCAGCTCTGCAGCAAGTGATACCATCGATGATTTGCCTGTTTTTATCAACAGCTAAGATTGCAACAAGAGCTCTTTTGCTGTTCTCATCCAGGGTTGCACAAACCCGAACCCTGTAATCCACATTAATAGCACGTGAAATCATGTTCTTAGAGGAATTAGCTGCAAGAGGAGAATGATCATTATTAGTGGCAGCAAGGTGTATTCTCCATGTTTAGCAATAGCCAGAGGGTCTAAGGATTCCGCTGCAAACATAATATTATTTCTAGCAAGCCAGATTGCCCATGATTGGAAACCTATTCTGGTCCAAAAATGATGAGTAGGTTTAAAATGCCAACTTTGAATGATCTGCAGCCACCAAGACATAATAGAGGTATGGTTTTGGATGTCAGGCTTATAACATTAAGGATTAGCAAACCAAATTAGCCTGCTAATAGAGCATGCCAGAAAGAGATATCCACAGAATCAATATCTTGCCGGCAAAAAGGGCAAAGATGCGAGGTGTTTATCCTCCTATGATATAAAACAACACCCACAGGAAGAGCATTCCTCAAAAGTTTCCTAAGAAATAATTTGATTTTGGGAGGAAGAGATATTCCTCAAATAAACTTCCAAAAGGAGGAACCCAAATTAGAAGGAGAATAAGATGAAGATGAGACGGTTCTGTTATGATTAAAGTTGCTTCTTAAAAGATAATATGCAGACTTAACAGTGTATTTCCCGAATTTATTGGGGCACCAAATCATTTATCATCCAAATGATGACATCCAATTGGGGTAGTTAATATGGCAATGATTTCATGGAGAGATAGATAGGACACTATGTCGTCAATCTTCCAATGTCCATTGTGGATGAGATCACAAACTCGATGAATATTACTATTAACAGGTTTAGGAGTTGAAAGTGTAAAGTTAGGTAACATAGGTAACCAAGGTTGTTCTTCGTTGATTTGCCATCATTGATCTGTCTTAATGCACCTTTTAAGATAACAAATATTGCGGCTAGCATACTTTTTCAACCCCGTGAAGAATGGTGTTTAGGTTTGGCATTCCAGTAGGTATTATTTGGAAAATAAAGTCCTTTCATGAGTTGTGCCCAAGTTGAGGAGGGATTTAGAAACAAGCTGCCATGCCTGTTTGGCTAAAAGGGCTAGTTTAAAATCATGAAAACTTTTAAATCCTAATCCTTCCAACAGTTCAGGATTTGAAAGCACCTCCCAACTATCTAAACATAATTTACGAGATTCCAGAGTTTGAGACCTCCAAAATCTGGCAATCAAAGTGTTTGAATTCGCACAAAGGGTCTTGGGAAGAAGAAAACATGACATTGTATATGTTGGAATAGCATTCAGAACCGCTTTGATTAACACGTCTCTTCCTCCAGAAGATAAAAATGTGCGACTCCAATTGTTAATCTTTCTTTTCATGCGGTCCAAAATAAAATGAAATGTTTGACGCTTACTAGTGCTCCAAATAATGGGAATACCTAAGTATTTATCATTTTGTTTCATCTCTTTCATACCCAATATATCAAGAATAGAACTTTTAAGCTCATCTGAAACAAATTTAGCAAAATATATTCAAATTTAGCAAAATATATTCAAATTTAGCAAAATATATTCTAGATTTAGTAATATATACTGAGTTTAACGATATTTGTGTTAAAACCAATTGTAAAAAGTGCAGACTATGTACAAAACATGCGATGCTCAAAACTATATGCAAATTAACTCATTCCAAAATTCAATTCTTAAAAATAATAAATAGCAATTATTAGCTGGCAACCAAAGGACAGCATGGGATAACAAAAAACGCAGTCGTTTTCATCCAGAAGATAGGGAAAAACAAATTATAGAACATAAATTCCATTTCCCTGTTTTCTCACGATCATTTTCTGAAACCAAAGATTGTATCTTTTCTCTCCTTAGGCAGCCAGAGAGGAGAGAAAGATGATGATGCTGTGCAGGATGAGGAGCAGAGGACTTCATTCAATGCCTTCTTCTTCTTCTTCTTCTTCTTCGTCAGCTCTTAATAGATCTTGGGTTCATTATCAATTGGGTACGATTCATTCCATCTCCTTTCTTCGAAATTGTAGTTTGAACTGCAACAGTCAAAATCTGGAGTCTAAAATCAAAGGTGCTTCATTTGGTACTGTCAATGATTGCATAGCTTGCTTTCATCACATGGTTCAAATAAGTCCCCTTCCTTCTAATTGGGAATTTGTTAAACTGTTGGCAGCCCTTGTGAGGATGAAACAATATGACACTGTGATTTCTTTGTGGAAAAAGATGGAATTGGTGCGTATTCCACTTGATTTTTATGTTATTAACATTTTGATTA